>CABHPR010125065.1:0-17261 GCA_902168415.1 Peromyscus melanophrys
CGATCTTCACCAGGTCCTCCCTGCTCGCTCTGAGACCTGCTGGCTCTGGGAGAAAATTGAAGCTCGAGAGGTCACTTCAGTTGAGATTCTAATGTACACATGTCCCCAGAAGGTATCAGTGTGGAAATTCAGTCCCCATGGGGCAGGGATGAGGGTGGGAACTTAACCCACCACGGAGACGTGGGGCCCTTGGGAGGTGATGAGCACTAGATAAGGCTGTCAGTGAGGAACTGGAGACAGGACCTCAGGGCCTTTTTTTTTTTTTTTTTTTTTTTTTTTTTTGAGACAGAGTTTCTCTGTGTTACAGTTCTAGCTGTCTGGAACTTGCTTTGTAGACCAGGTTGGCCTCAAACTTAACGAGATCCACCTGCCTCTGCCTCCTGAGTACTGGGATTAAAGGCATGTGTGGAGGCCCACAAAGGTTTCCTTGCTTTACCCAGCAGGGCTGCATTAGAGGATTGCTTGACCATGTGCATGTTTACTAGGTGACTGGAAGGGTCTACACCTGGCTGAGCTAGGGGGAGGTCTTTGCTCCACCCCTTGGCACTCCTATAAATAGCCCTTTAGAAGAGACAGAAGGGGCCAGTGGATAAGGATCCAGGCCCTCCCGAGCTATCCTGTGTTTCTATCTGTCTCTCTCCCCTCTATCATTCTGTCTAAATATTTCTCACTTCTCCCTCCTCAAGAGTACCCTGGGGTAAAAGTGGGAGTGGGTCTCCTAAAGATGGTCCCTGAGCAGGGACCAGGGACTTGGCAAAAGGGGAGAGAGGGTCCCGTGGGAAGTTTGGGCATGTGCAGTTATGTTGAAAAATTAAGGCAGGGGTATTCTATTTTCCGGAGTGAAAGGTAAGTGGAGGAATGCCGGAGTTGAAAAGTAAAGCTGCAGCGTATATCTCTCTCCATCTCGGTTTCTTTCTTTTTCTCTCTCTTAATTTCTATCCATAAAATTAAAGAAAAATTTAGAGTAAGGTAGAATATAGGAATATTGGGTTAGGAATATAGTTTAAGAAAAAATTTAGGATGAGACAAGTAATAAGACAGAGGAACTATGTCTTTGATTTCCAACTGTGGGACTATGAACGCAAACTCCTGGGGGAAGAATCAAAAAAAAAAAATCTATCAAAGATGAGAAAAGAAAATGGGCAGAAAAAGATTCCTGTGGAAGCTTTTGGCCTGGAGACAGCTTGGAATCAAGCCCTGAGACACAGGGAGGAATTTACCCTGAGGTGGATGTGGATGAAACTAAACCCTCCACTCTGCCGGCAAACACCATTACAACACTGTACAATCAAAATTAGTTTCCGTTTGACCATGAAGTCAAAGTTTAGAGGACAGAAATTTTGGGAAAGACTTAGTAATCTCTGTCTAAAAAACTAAAGTTTTTCAGACCCTTCTTTCTCAGATTTTTTCCCCTCTTTCTGTAGAGGCAAAAAATTAAATTCACCTGGAAGAAACAGCTATCAGAATGGGAGAATCACTCATAATTGCCCTAGTATAGCAAAAAAAATCCCCCGAAGCACTGCTAATTCTTACTGATAGCATTGTATCTCTGTTTCTAACCAGCAATCGGGAAGCAATAGCAAAGGGCCAGGGGGCAAGCACCTCCAAGTTTGAGTGCACTCTGGGGCTACTAGGGTTCCTGAAGTTGTCAGGCAGCTTCCTCAAGCGTGGAGCTGAGGCAGAGGCAGTTCAGGACCTGGGGAAAACTGCTAGCATAAGAAAGCAGGGTAAATTTGGCCATACAAGCATGGCTGGCACGGCAACAGTCAGTAGGTGGGGCTACACAGTGTCCACAGTTGTGAAAAGAATCTCTCTGAAAAAGCTCTCTTTTCTATCAGGGAAAAGACCTTTCTGAAACAGCTTTTATTCCAAATGCTTTCACTTTCTGTCAGTGACCCAGTAAGGCAGGAGACAAACGTCTGTCTGAGTGCACATGGACAGACATGACCCGCTCTGGGAACAGTGTCAGGTGAAAAATCTAATTAGAGAGGTGCACCTGTCAAACGGTAATGCAGGCATCCTAATGCAAGCTTAGGGAAGAAAAAAAAAATCTCTCGTGGTAAAAGCAAAAGCATGAATACAGACTGTGTGAATAGAAGTTTTCTCCCAGACCCAAAAGGCAGTATGGGAAATGTAGTTTGTTCATAACAGTGTGATGATATAGGGAAAGGTAGTTTGGGAAATGAAGTCTGTAACAGAGATACCAGTACTGGACTGCTCCAAAACTCTATTTTTTTTTCCAGCTTAAAATTCTGTTTCTTTTCCAAGAAATGTTAGAAAGCTTAGCCTTAAAAATACAAGAGGAAAATATTGACATTATTAAAAAAGCTAATGGTAATCTTAAAAAGCAGCTTTAAGAAATTAAGAAGAGGGAGTTTTATCCTCAGTCAAGCTTAGATGAATTAAGCTCTGACTTCAAACTCTCAAGAAAACTTTCAGAATGATATCAAAGCTGACTATAAACTCCGAACTTTAGAAATGATTTGCTTACTTTCTGTCTTGTTAATAGTTCAGTTAAGAAACTCTATTAGTTGTTTGCTAATAGAGTTTGCTTTTGAATATGTTAGTTCTGTTAAGAGATTCTTTCAGAGCCGGGCGTTGGTGGCGCACGCCTTTAATCCCAGCACTCAGGAGGCAGAGGCAGGCGGATCTCTGTGAGTTCGAGGCCAGCCTGGGCTACCAAGTGAGCTCCAGGAAGGGCGCAAAGCTACACAGAGAAACCCTGTCTCGAAAAACCAAAAAAAAAAAAAAAAGAGAGAGAGATTCTTTTGGGCGGTGGTGGTGCACGCCTTTAATCCCAGCACTCGGGAGGCAGAGGCAGGTGGATCTCTGTGAGTTCGAGGCCAGCCTGGTCTACAGAGTGAGTTCCAGGATAGCCAGGACTGTTATGTAGAGAAACCCTGTCTCAAAAAAAAAACAAAAACAAAAACAAAAAGGCCAGGCGTTGGTGGCGCAAGCCTTTAATCCCAGCACTCAGGAGGCAGAGCCAGGCAAATCTCTGTGAGTTCGAGGCCAGCCTAGTCTACAAAGCGAGTTCCAGGAAAGGTGCAAAGCTACACAGAGAAACCCTGTCTCGAAAAACCAAAAAAAAAAAAAAAAAAAAAAGATTCTTTCTAGATGTCTGTTAAAGTTTATAAAATAGTTCTATAGCATTTCCTTTTGAATATGTGTGTAAAAAGTGTAAATGTTGAATGTAAGTTCATACTAAAATTGTTTTTATTACTCCATCGATATCTGTCTAGTCCGCACAAATTAGATATTATTAATTTTTAAAGGATAAACCAAATCAATCACATCAGAAGCATCTTGAAGTTTTTATTACTCTTTTACCTTCAGATATATTTGAATATTTTTATGATCTCAGTGGCCTCTGGAAAACTTAAGTGAAGATGTCATAATTAGGGGAGTTTTTCTGTCTGCTTCCTAGAGGTTTCCACTCCTTCTGTTTCTGTTTAGAAAGGGGTAGGCTTCCCATAAAGGGATAAGTCTTCCACAATCCAGTTAGTTTGTAAAAGTGTCTTTATAATTAGCATGGGTTTTGTTTACTTGAGTGGATACTATGAAATGATTTGAAATAACTGTTTTCTCCTGGGAATCAAAACAGTTTCTTGAAAGTTTTATTGAACATCTGTTAGGAGAGAGTTTTGATACAGGAAAAGGGCTTGGTGCAGCTGAGACTGCTGTAATCACCTTAGACTGATTCCAAAAAGGATATTCCATGTTTATTATCCTCTACTCCTTTACTGGGAGGTGTGGCAGCCATGGAGATTGCTGTGGATGTTTGAAAGCTCAGTACGGGCCGGGGCCAGAGCTGAGCTAAGCTCAGTACTTCCTCCTGCCAGAGACTGATGGTCAGAGACTGGCAACTTTCTTCTTGATGGCTTCCAACCTAAGTCAGAGTATGCTTGATGGAAAGTATATCTCTGTGCTTGATGGAAAGTGTATCTCCATGACTGGTAAGGAAGATCAATCAAGAAGGACAACCTAAGACAGGCACAGTCTATCTGAGAGGGGTGGGAGACCTTTTTATATCAAGAAGGGGGAGTTGTGGAGGCCCACAAAGGCTCACATCCTAGTGAGATCTGAGCTTGCTTTACCCAGCAGGGCTGCATTAGAGGATTGCTTGAACACATGTGTGGTTACCAGGTGTTTGGAAGGGTCTGCACTTGGCTGAGCTGGGGAGGGTCTTTGCTCCACCCCTTGGCATTTCTGCACCTTTTTTGTTTTTTTTGTTTTTTTTTTGGTTTTTTGAGACAGGGTTTCTCTGTGTAGCTTTGGAGCATATCCTGGAACTCACTCTGTAGCCCAGATTGGCCTGGAACTCACAGAGATCTGCCTGCCTCTGCCTTCTGAGTGCTGGGACTAAAGGCGTGTGCCACCACCACCCTGGATATTTCTATAAATAGCCCTTTAGAAGAGACAGAAGGGGCCGGTGGATATTGATCCAGGCCCTCCTGAGCTATCCTGTGTTTCTATCTGTCTCTCTCCCCTCTATCCCTCTGTCTAAATATTTCTCACTTCTCCCTCCTCAAGAGTACCCTGGAGAAAAAGTGGGAGCAGATCTCCCACAGGCATGCACTACCACTGCCCAGTGACCATGCAGGCTTTATAAGAGGGAAAAGCCCAGTGTGGTGGCCTAGACTGGTAATTCCAGCACTGAGGAGGCTGAGGCATAAGGTCAGAGTTTGAGGTCTGCCTGAGCTGCATAGAGAGACCCTGTCTCTCTTTCCATGCACAGTTATGCATATAAGTACATGAGTATACATGCATGTGTGTGCACATGTGCATGTGTCAGTATGTTTTTACATGTGTGTGCAAACACTTGTTTAAATGTGTGAGCCTGTGCATCTGCATGCACAGGCTTACACTTATGTATGTGGTTATGTATCTGTGTGCATTTATCTGTACATGTGGGCATCTGTGAACATGTGTCTTTGTGTGCATAAACTTGTATAATGTGCACTAGTGTGTGGGTATACACATTCTTGTGCACACCTATGCATGAATATGTATGTATGTGGTGTGTGTTCAATTCTGTGTACCTGTGTGTACACTTGTGCCTTTTTTGCATGTGGATGTGTACATGTATGCATGTATGCGTGTTATCATTCATGTGCACATGTGTGTAGCGGGTCTTTCTTTGAACCACCAGCTCCTGAATAATGACACGGGGACTTTCTATTAATTATGAAAGCTTGGCCTTAGCTTGGGCTTGTTCCCAACTAGCTCTTAAAACTTAAATTAACCTGCTATTTTATTAACCTGTGTTCTGCCACGTGGCTCATTACCTCTCCTCAGTACCGTACGTCTGACTTCCTCCATGTCTTGCTGGTGAATCCCCTGCCTCAGATTCTTTCTCAGAGTTCCTATCTCCCCCTGGAAATCCCACCTATCCTCTCCTGTCTAGCTATTGGCCATTCAGGTCTTTATTAAACCAATCAGAAGGTGCCTTAGACAGGTGAGGTAAGACAGAGACATATCTTCACAGTGTACAAAAAGATTTTCCCAACACAAGTGTTTTTGTATGTGCTCACACACCTGTGTATGTTCATGTGTTGAATGTGTGAACATTTGCATGTGTAAGTATGTGCACATGTGTCTTTGTGCATGTGTTTGTTTCCATACAGGTACATGTATGTCCGTGCCTATATGTTCATGCACACATGTGCTGTGTGGATGTGCATTGTGACTTGGAGAGTGGGTGCATGTGAAGCACATGTATGTGTTCCCTTTGTGTCTATGTTCTGGTGGCCTGCATTGCTTCAGGATCTGCCAGCAAGAAAGCCATCGTCAGGTGCTGCCCCTCCAAGCTGGAGCAGACCCTGAGCTACACTTACCCAGCCTGTCATGTTATTAGCAACTGGAGGGGACAGGACAGACTTACAGGTGACAGCTCCTTAAATGCAAACTGCCCTTGAATCTGAACAAATGCAATCTTTGTCACCTCAGAGATGTCGATGGGCCCATGCACCTCCCTCAAATGCTGCAGCTGGGAGTTGGGTCGTCGCCTGGCTCCTTAGCTGACCAGCGCCAGCAGGGCCTGTCGACTGTGCCATGGGTTGTTACATGATGTATAGGACTCAGAGCAAGGACCAGCCAGATGCATTCCCAGAGTCCCCTCTTTACAGGAGGAAACAAGAGACGTGTTGGCATCTGTTTGTCAGAGTGTCGCAGCTTCTCTCCCAGGTTTAGGGATGCTCTTACCTTGTGAGTCCCAGGAAGCAGGCTGCCTAAGGCCGATGCGTCCCCAGCCACAGTGCCATCTTCAGCCTGGGTGCTCAGGTTCCCAGGAGGGGGTGGGGCTCAAGTCCTTAAGACCCGTGTTTTCTCCTGCTGTCATACCTGCTTGGTAACACGATCTGTGTCTGGAACCAACGACAAAAGCTGTAAGACAGACGGCGCTTATGCAGGCCTTGAACTGTGTCCCGTGTCTGGACTCTGCTCAGGAAGCCCTGCTCTGGAACAGAGCTCTGGAGGGGAGTGCAGACCCTGCCCTCGGGGAACTTGTGTCTTGTGGGTATAACAGTCAGGAAAGGGGGGCTGGAGAGCTGGCTCAGCGGTTAAGAGCTCCAGCTGCTCTTCTGGAGGACCCAGGTTCAATTCCCAGCACCCACATGGCAGCTCACAATAGTCTGTAATTCTAGTTGCCGGAGATCTGATATCCTTTTTTGGCCTCTTCAGGCACCAGGCACACACATGGTACACAGACATACATGTAGACAAAACACATACATGCAGGTAAAACACTCACACACATGATGTAAGTAAATCTTAATGAAAGAAAACTTGAAGAAGCCAGGTAAGACAGCTCTGAGGGAGAGACTCAGGGTGTGGAATGGGCCATCACCCCAGACAGGGTTTCATGTAGCCCAGGCTAGCCTCAACCTCACTTGTAGTTGATGATTACCTTAGTTCTGGGATTCCAGGCATGTGTAACAGGCCTGGGTTGAAGAGCCATCTTTTGAAAGGATCATGGGAAAAAATTTTTAAGGACGGAAGTCACCAAGGCCCCAGGCAGACTGGATGACTTCCAGAACAGAGAGAAACCCAACAGACGGGAACCCAGTAAACAGGGAGAGAAAGGAAGGTAGAGGGGTGGGGGAGGGGCGGGGGGCTCAGACCACCGCCATCTGTAAGGGTTTGTTTAGGTGACAGGCATCAGAGACTTAGGGGGCATCCTTCCAACATGTCATCAAAGACCTGGGCCCCGTCCATCTCTGTTCTTCTCCATCCTTATGATGTGGTGCTTGCCCTTAAGTTTACAATGTGGTTGCCGGCGATCCAGCCATCATGGCTGCACGTCAGATAGGACAAGGAAAAGGGAAAAAACTAACGGGGACAAGCTATTGGATTTCTCTCAGAAGCCTCCGTCAGCACCTCAACCACCAGGTGTTTGTTTTCTGTGTTGGTGGTGGTGGTGGCATGTGTTACTTCCTGCAGTGGTCCATTAGTAAAGAGGAGTTGGGAGTGGATGTTGGCCAGGCAGACTCTGCCCCCCAGGGCCTTGTGCACTGTGGTAAGAGGCCTGACATTCATTCTCTTTAGCTGGACGCCACGGTGTCTTAAGCAGGGGGGTGACAGAGAGAGTGGTAAACAGCTCCAGGTTGTCCCCACTGAGCCCGAGCGGCACTCAGCTGTGGGCACCTGAATTCGTTTTCGGCCACAAGAAAGTATTATTCCTTTTACTCTCCCTCATGCCTAGCGACTGAAGCCACTTTCCCTCTGGAGGCCCTGGGAAGGGCTGTCCTTGCAGCTCCTGGCAGTCCCTGGCCCTCCTTGGCCTGGGAACATCAGTCCAGTCTCAGCCTCCGTGGTCACGTGACTTCCTGTGCCCCTCATTTCCTCTGCCTGGCCCTCTCCCAGTGATATAGACAGCAGCCATTGGATCAGCGCTTACCTGATCCAGGGTGACCTTCTATTCCCTTGACTCCACTTACCTAAAGAGGCTGCTCTCCAGGGAAGGCATCTTCTTAGGGTCTAGGAAGGCTGGGCTTAAACCCTCCGCAGCGTGCCCAAGGACCAGATATCAGAGCTTGCCTCTCACGCCTTCCCCTTCACTGTCAGCCAGGACGTCAGCCTTTAAGGAGGCAGACTTATTCCCAAACTTTCAACCCACTGTGGGCCCTGGTCCCTCACTAGACTCTTAGTCATAAGAGGGCACACTGTGCCCCAAACATGGTTTGTTGATGTCTGTTATTGCTCTCCTGGGGACCAAACCCTGAGCCTTACATATGGTCTACCACTGAGCTGTGTCCCCAGCTGGGTTTTGTTTGTGTTTATTTTTGTATTTTGAGGCAGAGTCTCAATAAGTTACCTAAGCTGACCCTGACTCTATGAACCTCTGGCTGGCCTCAGCCTCCCAAATTCCTGGTATTACATGTATGCTCTACCATACCTGACTCTTACACACTTCTTGAGCACTGATGAGCAAGTGAGGGAGAACTTGGTCCACAGCTACAGAGGTAGACTCACTTCTTCCTGCATGTCAGGGGCTCAAGTTGAAGCTGAAACAGTCATTTAAGCCAGCATGGTGGCACGTCCCTGAAATCTCAAGCACTTGAGAGGTGGAATCAGGAGTGAATATTGGGAGTTCAAGGCCATCCTTGGCTACAAAGCAAATTCTAGGCCAACCTGAGCTACCTGAGACCCTGTGTTAAAAAAAAAAAACAACAACAAAATGATGGGCTGAATAGCATCTAAACTTGGTTTCCTTTTTTCACAGATCAGATCCCCTGGAGCTGGAGTTATAGGCAATTGTGAGCCCTGCAATGTGGGTGCTGGGAACTGAACTCTGGTCCTCTGCAGGAGCAGCAAGCCCTCTTGAGTTAAGAGTGAGCCGTCACTCCGGCCCAAAGCTGGCCTTTATTAAACTATTTTGTTTGAGACAGGAATATAGAGCAACCAGCTGTAGACTTGCAATAGCAGGTGGTCCCAGCAGAACTTCCCATGTTCCTTTACTTCTCTCTCCAAGCCCACCCCAACCCTAAGTCTCCAAACACGTGTCCAGAGAGTGTCGCTCGTCAGAATCATAGTCTGCTGGTCTGTAGACATGCAGTGATCAGGGCCCCAGCTCCCTGCTCCTACTGGGCTCAGGCCAAGGGCTGGCTGGGCAGTTGGCAGCTCGACAGGAAGAACATGGTTTGCTCCACTGTGTCTGCAGCCTGATTAACGATCCATGATGCCCAGGACATCACTGTGCCCGAGGCAGCCTCCGGAGCCTCTGACCTCCTTGCTGCTGCCACTAGCCTTCTGTGAGGTGCTCTTGGGCCAGCTCCAGGAAGTGCTGAGACACAGCCCCACTCGCTGGCTTTCCCATTCTTTCTGCCAGCCACTTCCCTGGCCTGCTATAAGCCCTGGCCCCAGATGCTCCTCCGAGGGAGACTGTGGAATGAACCCAGCCGGCTGTGGCATCCCCATCAGCCACACTGGGAGATGCAAAATTATCCCTTGAGGAACTCCTCGCTACTCTCTTCCTTCACTCCATCTGGTAACCACAGTCAGAGTGCAGCTGCTGCTCTC
Organism: Peromyscus melanophrys; assembly: GCA_902168415.1. Taxonomy (NCBI): domain Eukaryota; kingdom Metazoa; phylum Chordata; class Mammalia; order Rodentia; family Cricetidae; genus Peromyscus; species Peromyscus melanophrys. The sequence continues at coordinate 9,520 of CABHPR010125065.1, forward strand.
TGCTCTGCTCATGCCCACGACTGCGTGTTCCAGTGCCTGTGTCCTGTCTCCTCTGAAAGACCAGCAACCGCCTTCTCCCTTAGTCGTCTAAGACCTAGCTGTTGTAGATGTTTTTCTCTTTTTTCTTAGGGCAGGTCAGCAATTCTGCGTCCCCTGTGGTCTCAGCACCCTCCTTTTAGACAAAGGCTTTATCTCCAATGTTGAACTTGGCCTTTGTCATCTGAAACATCCAGGGTTACAGGATAATAAGCCTCTGGCTTGTCTGGGCAGGACAGAGCTGAGCCCAAATGGAGCTACTGTGGATTTGGCTAGGGCCAAACCTGTGAGGAATGGTGCAGGACCGTGCTCTCCAGGGTTGAGAAGCTCCCAGGCTAAGCAGTGGGTCCAGTGCTCTGGGCCAGGAGGATCTGGGGGAAGTCTGGGTAGGGAGGGGCAGAGAGTGGTGCCCAGTTTACCTGGCTCATCACACCTCCCATGGGCTCTATCTCCATCCCCACAGGAAGACAACCACAACTACTATGTGTCCCGTGTCTATGGTCCTGGTGAGCGTCGAAGCCAGGATCTGTGGGTGGACATAGCCGTGGCCAACCGGAGCCACGTGAAGGTCCACAGGATCCTCTCAAGTTCTCACCGGCAGGCTTCGGTAAGTGCCTAGGCCTAGCAGGACAGCCTGGGCTGGGAGGCTGGGAGCTAGGCCAGCATTGACTGCCTGGACATGGACATGGTTATGGCCTGAGGTTTGTGATCTGGGGTAGGTACGGTCAGAGAATGCTCAGTGCACGTACTCAGCTATATTCCTAATGGGCCTACCCTGGATATGCTTATGCCCACGTTGTTCAGACAAATCCGGAGCAGGGAGGGTGACCAGCATTTGGCTGGCAGCTCTACCCATGGGGACTCTCTCCTGTCCCTGCAGAGAGTGGTCTTGTCCTTTGATTTCCCTTTCTACGGGCATCCTCTGCGGCAGATCACCATAGCAACTGGAGGTAAGGAAAAACCAGTGAGGCTGGGGGGCAGGCGCTTGGAGGTCTCAGCCTGACTCAGGGAGGCTCTTGACGGACTCAGTGGAGACAGGAGGATAGGTGGGCTGAGGAGGCAGTCAGGGAATATCTTGAATGTCCCACTCAAATCAGGTGACTGGTGTGTGGTGTGTGTGTGTGTGTGTGTGTGCATGCATCCATCCCGCTGGACCAACACAGTCAGTATGCATAGCTCTGGGGTCTCCACTTCTGAGTCTGAGCCTGAGGAAGCAAGGACCGGGGTCCCTGTGGATACGAGGAGTCTCTTTGACCCCTCTCACTGTCATTCTATTTCCTATTTCCCCTGAAACTGGGGAAGATGGGACTCACTTCCTCTTCCTTCTCCTACCCAGAGACAAGGGACAAGCATTCTCTAGTCTGGGCCATTTTTCTATCTCACCAAGTCCAGAGCCCACCAGGTGGGGAGGGGATAAGGCCACAAGGCTCACGTCTAGCCCCTGCCAGTAGGAGGAGGCAGCCCTAGAGGCAGCCCCTTGAGCCATTTCTAGTGATGCCCCAAACCTCTCTCCCACAGGCTTTATCTTCATGGGCGACGTGCTCCACCGGATGCTCACAGCTACTCAGTATGTGGCGCCCCTGATGGCCAACTTCAACCCCGGCTACTCTGACAACTCCACAGTTGCTTACTTTGACAATGGTGAGGTCCGATCTCAGAGGATAGTTCACCTTGCACTGGGGGGTCCTGGCCTAACCCCTTCCTGGGAGCCCTGGGCCACAGTCACACAGGCAGACAGCCACCTTTCCATCCCACCCCATGCCGTTTTCTCACTGTAAGAAGGGGACCGTTGAGCCAGATGAAGAGACGAAAGCTTTCTCGGGAACCTCCACTACTTCTCACTCTCGTCAGCTCCACCCTCCCCAGGAGACAGACATTTCCACTTTCCCTTTTGTCTCCAGGGGTCAGGATAGGCAAGGAAGAAGGGGTATGCACACAGAACGAGATGAGCAACTGGGGCAGAACAGGATCTTGGGGGGCCTCTGTAGCATGGAAACCAGACTAGTGGTGTGGGTTTTCCAGTTCCTGCTTCTCAAACTCACAAATGGCCCCTCATCTCTGACTACCACGTCTGCTGGGTCCCCCTGCACTGTCTCCCTGTTCAGCCAGGTCTCTGTTCTCCTCAGGGACAGTCTTTGTGGTTCAGTGGGACCATGTTTACCTCCAAGGCCGAGAGGACAGGGGCAGCTTCACATTCCAGGCAGCCCTTCACCAAGATGGCCGCATTGTCTTCGGCTACAAAGAGGTGAGCGAGTTCTAGAGCCTCCCATTTATCCAGCAAATCTTTATGGATAATCTGCAGTGTGCTGGGCACTGGACTCAGTGCCAAGACAGCTCTGGGCTTATCTGTGGACTTGGTGCTTATGCAGATCGAGAGAGATGGTTACAGAGACCAATATGGAAGTGCCAGTCAGATTAGTGCCCCTACATAAAGGCTTCTGGTGCTAAAAGCCTGCTGTGGGGATCTTCATGTTGTCAGAGGCCAGGGGAAGCTCCCCTGAGGAAAAGGATTGAAAACGGCAGGATGAGCAGGAGTGAAGGAAGGAAAGAAAAGAAAGAAGCGCCGTCTTACTTAGGGTTTCTATCACTGTGAAGAGACACCATGACCATGGCAACTCTTATAAAGGAAAACATTTCATTGTGGTGGCTCGATTACAGTTCAGAGGTTTAGTCCATTATCGTTATGGTGGGAACCAAGGCAGCATGCAGGCAGACATGGTACTGGAGAAGGAGCTGAGATTCTTACATCTTGACTCACAGGCAACAGGAAGTGGTCTGTCTCACAGGGCATGGCTTGAACATATATGAGACCTCAAAGCCCGCCTCCACAATGACACACTTCCTCCAACAAGGCCACACCTCCGAACAGTGCCACTCCCTTTGGGGGCCATTTTCTTTCCAACCACACAACCACATGGAGGAGAGAATGGCATGCCGAGGTCTGTGGCCGGACAGAGCATGGTTTATACAAAGCACTAGATGAAAGTGACTTTCTGGAGTGGAGAGTGAGGGGACACGATGGCACTCGGAACAACCTGATGCACCTTTGGAAAAGGCTACTGTGGCTCCAGAGCGGAGGACAGATTGTTCAAGATTTAAGGAAATGCTGGGAGATGGTCTAGGGACGTGATACAGCTTGGAGAAGGGAGATGAGAGAACCAGACAGATATAAGAGCCACTGGGTTAACTCACAGTATTTGGAGATGGCTGAGAAGAGGGAAAATGGAGAGAAAAGAAAGGGAGAGGCCGAGGGCGACTTCCGGCCCTGGGTGGAGCCAGAGGGTCCATGTAGGTGGAAATGCAGGAATCCTAGGCTATGGTTCCAGGGCTTCAAGTCCTTAAGCACTGAGCAGACAGCTGGCTGTGGAGCTCTGAGTGGGGACTTTGTGGCCGCAGAGGGTTCTGGGTGGATGGCCGGTGCCTCTTCTCCTCACTGCAGATCCCTATGGCTGTCCTGGAAATCAGCTCTGCCCAGCACCCTGTCAAGGCAGGCCTGTCAGATGCTTTCATGATTCTCAATTCATCCCCAGAGGTGCCAGGTGAGTCCCCATACAGTTACCTCTGTGTTAGCGACTTTTCCCTTTCTTATGACAAAATACCCAGCTGATAAGTAAAATATCCCCCGGTAGTGCAATAAGTCAGATCAGGCCAAATTAGTAAGTCCAGGTTTAATCTGAGCAAAGCATTCCTGGGTGGTCCCAGGGGAAGAGGAGAAACCACCCAGCAGGTCTATAGGCCTATGGGCGTGATCTCATCTCAGGGGGAGGAGCCGCCGCTTGGCAGGCCTTCTCAGGGGCAGGGTCTGGAGAAAGATAGATGGGGCTGAGATGGGGCTTCCACCTAAACACCAATGAAGACAATTTAAGGAATGTGGGTTTGTTCTGGCTCACATACAGTCCATGTGGTGAGGAAGGTGAGGAGTGTGAGTGTGAGTTCCTGGTCACATGGAGTCCATAGTCAGGAAGCAGAGAGAGGTGAATGCTGGTGTTCAGTCTTGGTCCCTGAAAAGTTTTTGCACCCAGATAGGCCTCTCCGCTGATGCAGCAATCCAAATCAGACCAAATTAGACCGAATTAGAAAAAGCCCTGGTTTAATGGGTAAAGCACTCCTGGGTGATTCTCCTACCCTCCAGAGAAGAGAGAGGGACAAGAGACCCAAAAACCACCTGTCTGTTTTCTGGGGGGCAGTTTAAATACCCTGTGGGAGTGGTCTTGAGCATCTCTAGGGGAGAAGCCATGTTTGGCGGGACTTTCTGAGGTACAGGTCTGGGCAGAGAGGTGGGACTTCCCCCAGAACAGTCCCTGGCCCATGGATAACACCACCGTATGCTAGGCCCTTCCTCAGCTGAATCTCTCTGGAAAAGCCCTTTGGAGATGTGTCTCCTGGGTGATCCTAAATCTAATTAATTTGATGATGGAGACTGACCACCAAGCCCTCAGCATCCATGGGCGACTCATCCTAGGACTCTTTAGAGTTCCCAGTGTCCATGGTTGTTCACAAGCACCCACTTCCCCCAAGCCCCTGTCCCTTTGTCATGTTACAGTATCCTAGGATCTTCTGTTTTTCATGGAGGACAGTCTCCAGTCTTTGCTGAATGTGTAGGGAGCTGTCTTTGAACTTCCTAAAGCTGAAGTGTGTGGCTCCCCACATTGTGTGACTCTGTGCAGGTCCCACTGTCATTTAATTCCCAATTCAGATCATAAATAGATTCAAGGTTGGTGGCCAATGAGTGCGGCTCACTGTGGTGTGTCTGTTAGAACAGCTGGAGGGGGGCTGGGAGTGTGGCTCGGTGGTAGAGCCCTGTGTGGCATGTGCAAGGCCCCGGGCTCCATCCACTGTCGAGGCAATAGTGAGAGGCACATTGGTGCATTTTTCTGAGGCGGTATCCTGGCCTTCACTGAGGTTTTGTTTTGTTTTGGTTTTTCGAGACAGGGTTTCTCTGTGTGACAGTCTTGGCTGTCCTGGAACTTGCTTTGTAGACCAGGCTGGCTTCGAACTCACAGAGATCCACCTGCCTCTGTCTCCCGAGGGTTGGGATTAAAGGAATGTGCCACCACTGCCTAGCTCTTCACTGAGTTTTAAAGTGGGCCACGTAACATGTACAAGGCCTTGGGCTCACTCTCTTGTACCACAAAAAATAGTAAGTCACAGCCCCTGTTTTCAAAAGTGATGGTTCTTTAGAGGCGAAAATGTCAGGATCCTTTAAGTCTGTTCTGCTCAGCAAACAGGGAATTCGCTTGGATTATGTTGAGTATCAGTGAACCGCTTCAGGGAGAGCACTGTGGTCTGCAGAGTATTGTTTCCGTGGATATCCCACTGTCCAAGCCCAGAATGGGAGGTCTCTTCTGTCCTGTGCCCATGTTCAGCTCTTTCCTGCCTGAGATGATACAGACTGGAATCAGTTTTCCTGGTATTGAAGATTCCCCAGCCATCTGGGTATAGTGACACCTGTCTGTCTGCAATGTCAGCACTTTGGCAGTGGAGGCAGGAGGATTACAGAGTTCAAAGCCCAGCTGGGTTACTAGAGATGCTGTCTCAAAAAAAAAAAAAAAAAACGAAACAAAACAAAACAAAAAACCAAACAAACAACAAAAAACCAAGTAGTCTAGGCAATGACTCGGTAGGTAAATACTTACTTACGAGCTAGCATAAGAACCTGAGTTCAGATGCCCAGCATCCACGTAAGCTCCCCCCCACCATGGTGGCGCATGCCTGTAGTTGTAGCACTGAGGAGGCAGACACTTTTGAACTTGATGAACAGCTAGTCTTGCCTACCTAATCTGTGAGCTCCAGGTTCAGCAAGAAACTAAGTCTCAAAAACTGAGGTAGAGAGCAATGGTGGAAGATGCTGGCATCGACCTCTGGCCTACTCATTCACACAAACACATGCACCTCCCCCAAAAATGGAATATAATAAAGCAAAACAAACAGCAACAGCAAAAAATGTGCCAGCCACTGAGTCTTTCCGTCTGCCGAGTAAGATGGGAGAGGTCTTAGGGCGGAGCCACTGAGTCCTTCTGTCTGCCAAGTAAGATGGGAGAGGTCTTAGGCGGGACCAGGGGAGATTGCTGGACACAGCCGGGCTTCTTACCATCACTCCCTTACCTAAACTACGGCTCACACTGTGATCAGAGTGCAGAGCGATGTGATGCAGAGAAAAGCTGTGGGTGTCAGCAGCATCTGCTGGCAGAGGTGCTCAGATCCTCCATGCTGGCCGCAATGCTCTTCATTTGGCTGGAGGTAGTGCCAAATGTAATTCCCTTCACTTGTCTTTTGTTGGTGGTGGTTTTTGTTTGGTTTTGTTTTTGGAGTCAGGGTTTCTCTGTGTAACAGCCCTGGCTGCCCTGGAACTCTCTCTGTAGACCAGGCTGGTCTTGAACTCAGAGATTCACATGCCTCTGCCTCCGTAGTGCTGGGATCAAAGGCGTGTGCCACACACCCTGCCCTTTCACTTGTCTTAAGAAACTTTATTTTGCTGGACCTTGGTGGCACAGGCCTTTAATCCCAGCACTCGGGAGGCGGAACAGGCAGATCTTTGAGTTCGAGGCCAGCCTGGTATACAGAGAGAGTTTCAGGACAGCCAGGGGTGTTACACAGAGAAACTCTGTCTTGAAAAAAAATTTTTTTTCATGTAATTGTCAAAACTGACATATTGTGAATTAGTGGAATCAGTTACTGAAGGCCAGATTATCCAGGGCTCCAGATTGTAATGTGAACTCTGGATGGCACCTGACTGGCCTCAGACGGCCCTAGAATGCTGGTCCTCCTTTCCCAGAATTTCCTTTCCAAAGCCGCCTTGAGGCCAGATGTGTGTCAGAAGCATGTGCCATATCTCTGCGCCAGGCGGCCATGAAGGAGGTGGAGGCCTCAGAGCTGGCTGTAGAAGGGAGAGGAACCAGCCAAAGAGGATGTGGGAGGAGGATTAGCCACCAAATCTGGCCCATTTTGACTTCTTACTCCCCTGATAAAGGATCCTTCATAGAGAGGGCCTCACGTGATGCTGTACTCCTGTAGTCCAGCACTCAGGATGTGGAGGCAGGAGAATGATTAGTTCAGGGTCGTCCTCAGCTGCATTGTGAGTCATCCCAGGCCTGTCTGGAGTACATGAGCCCCTGTTTCAGAAAGAACAGGGAAGAAGACAGAGAAAAAATATTCTTTTTTTGTTGTTGTTGTTTTGTTTTGTTTTTCAAGATGGTTTCTCTGTGTAGCCTAAGCTGTCCTGAAACTCACTCTGTAGACCAGTCTGTCCTCAAACTTGCAGAGATCCACCTGCCTCTGTCTCCCAAGTGCTGGGATCAAAGGTGTGCACCACCACTGACTATTTAAAGTCTTTTTGTTTTTTTTCCTGGAGCTGAGGACCGAACCCAGGGCCTTGCACTTGCTAGGCAAGCACTCTACCACTGAGCTCCCCAACCCCTTAAAGTATTTTTAAAGTGCTCTTCCTTGGACAGTTTTCCTCCTGAGGGCCCTTCGTCCACTCTTCTACTTTTATCCTGTGTTCCCTGTACTTGGCCTCTGGAGTCTTGTGTTTTCATTTTCTGCCCTTTTTTTGCAATGATGAAGACTTGCTCTGCTTCCTGCCCTGAGCTGAAAGTTCCTCAGGGTTTTCTGCCAGGGTTCTAATCCTGATAATTGACTAAATAACCAAGTGAGTAAAGGAACGGGTAGATGGATGGATGGATGGATGGATGGATGGATGGATGGAT
>CABHPR010125066.1:14517-38638 GCA_902168415.1 Peromyscus melanophrys
TACCTTCAGCATTCTCCCATCAGGGCTCATGCTGACTGACTTCCTCCAGGCTCCTGTGATGGCTCCCTGGCCTCTCTTCAGTCTCCACCTTCTGCTGCTGTTCCTGCTGCTGCTGCCCTTGACCAGAGCCCATCGCTTCTCTGTACCCAACACCAGCTTCAACCACCTGGTGCTGGAGCCAGGCCAGGGCACACTCTACGTGGGTGCAGTGAATCACCTCTTCCAGCTCAGCCCTGAGCTGAAGATGGAGGCTGTGGCTGTCACTGGCCCTATCATCGACAGTCCTGACTGTGTGCCTTTCCATGACTTGGCTGAGTGCCCACAGGCCCAGCTCACTGATAATGCCAACCAGCTCTTGCTAGTGAGCAGCAGGGCCCAGGAGCTGGTGGCTTGTGGGCAAGTGAGGCAGGGTGTGTGTGAGAAGCGGAGCCTTGGGGATGTGGCTCAGGTGCTGTACCAGGCTGAGGACCCTGGTGATGGGCAGTTTGTGGCTGCCAATACCCCAGGAGTAACCACAGTGGGCCTAGTGGTACCCTTGCCAGGCCGAGACCTCCTGCTGGTGGCCAGGGGCCTGGCAGGCAAGCTGTCAGCAGGGGTACCACCCCTAACTGTGCGCCAGCTGGCTGGCCCACAGCCTTTCTCCAGCGAAGGTCTGGGACGACTCGTGGTGGGAGACTTCTCAGACTATAACAATAGCTATGTGGGGGCTTTCTCTGATACCCACTCTGCCTACTTTGTCTTCCGTCGGCGTGGGGCCCGGGCCCAGGCTGAATATCGGTCCTATGTAGCTCGTGTCTGCCTTGGAGATGTCAACCTTTACTCCTATGTGGAAGTGCCCCTTGCCTGCCATGGCCAGGGCCTTATCCAAGCTGCCTTCCTTGCTCCAGACACATTGCTAGGCGCATTTGCAGCAGGCACAAGTCAGGCACAGGCAGCCCTGTGTGCCTTTCCCTTAGCTGACCTGGATAAGAGTATGGAACAGGCCAGGCGACTTTGCTATACCACTGGTGGTCAGGGTCCCAGTGGCATGGAAGAAGCCACTGTGGAGTATGGTGTCACGTCCCGTTGCATCACCCTGCCTCCTGTGAGTGATGAGAGCCTAACTCCCAAATTTTGACCATGGGTTCTGTCTTCATTTTCTGTTCCTTACTCTGCCCTGCCAGCTCTCTCCCTCTGTGATATGGGACAGGGGTACTCTCCAGGAATAGTTACTGGTTAACCTCTTGGCTAGGTATATCAATAGGTAGCAGATAGCTCTGTCTCCAAGCTCTGACCTGCTCTTAGCCTTTTTCTTTCCGTCTCTCTTCCTCTGTGGGACAAGTTGTGATGTTGTGAGGCTTGGGGACCAGCTTTCCAGACCCTCCTGGCCAGGATGCTCTGGTTCCTGATTCCTCCCAACTCCTTTCTCACTGGCTGTAGGGGTATCCTCTGCTCCCAGGGGAGGGCATGCCCACCCTCCTGGGTATTGATTCTCTACACCTTGCCTATCCAGGACTCCCCCGAGTCATACCCCTGTGGTGACGAACACACCCCCAGCCCCATCGCAGGCCGCCAACCCCTGGAAGCCCAGCCTTTGCTACAGCTGGGACAGCCCATCAGTGCAGTGGCTGCTCTCCAGGCAGATGGGCACACGATAGCCTTCCTGGGAGACACCCAGGGCCAGCTACATAAGGTGAGATCCTGACCAATGGGGGTGTTCTTGGATGGCCTCCACACTTTCAGGCTGGGCCTGGCTTTGCTGCTTGTCCAGGTGGCCCTACCACTTGTGGTTCAGGAAAGCCTCAGGACACTCCACCTCTCAGCTGTGCCCCATTGGTGGGTCAGAAGGCTTCATTTCACCTGGACATCTGGTACGATCCATTTCCTGCTCTAGTCCCCAAATGAGATACTACCCAGGAACCTCTGGAGGCAGCTGCGCCTTCTCTAAACAATGAGAGTGATGCTGAAGGTGGGTGGGGTTGGTATGTAGACAGGCCCAGAGGACCTGAGCTCAGAAGTAGCCTGGACTCAGGATTCTCTCTAAAACAAACCCTGCCTCCCAGTGAACTTTTGTTTCTATAGCTGCCCTTCTTCTCATGTGGCAGAGTGGCCTGATATTCAAGAACCTCAGCCTTGTTACTTCCTGGAGAGTGGATTAACCTTGAGGGTCTTGAATGAGAGAAAGTGGCGTGTCTGTATCTTGATGGCCTAGCAGGAGGGGCGTCTGATTCTGGAGGAACAGGCTACTTGCTGAGAGTTTTTATGTTCCTGTAAAGAAGACAGGAAAGCATGTGCCTTCAGTGGTTATCATTAAGTCATCTTGGTCTTGGCTTGGCAGAGTGGCCCAGTCCTATCTTTGTGCTCCTGTCCAGGTCTTCCTAAATAGCTCCCAAGCCCAGATATACCATTCCCAGCAAGTGGGGCCCCCAGGCTCAGCCATCAGCCCAGACCTGCTGGTAGACAGTAGTGGGGACCACCTCTATGTCCTGACTGCCCAGCAGGTAAGGTCTGTCTCTGGAACTGGGTGTGATGTGTCTAAGTGGCCTGAGTCTTTATAACCCACCTTTACCTCTCCCTTACTGCCCATTCAGGTAGACCGGATTCTTGTGGCAGCCTGTCCTCAGTTCCCCAACTGCACCACCTGCCTCCAGGCTAGGGACCCACTGTGTGGCTGGTGCATCCTTCAGGGCAGGTGAGCATGGGCCCAGGCTTAAACCAACTGGCTCTGGGGGCCAGGAAGCTGTCTGCAGAAGCAACTGTAGGTGTTCCAAGAGGCCCACTTGGCTCAGTGTTGCTGAGCTCCTTAATCTCATCTCAACTCACCAGGTCACCATTCACCTCTCATTCCAGTAATCCTACCTCAAGCTAGGCCTCTGACACCTCTTCCAGGACCCATGACTTGCTGTTGGTGTTCCTTGGTCCACTCCAGCTTTCCTCCATCCTGGGCTGTCAGCTCAGGACTCATTTATGAAAACCTGAAATGTGGGCTGGGAATATAGCTCAGTTAGTGGAGTGCTTGCCTAGCATGCATAAAACTCTGGGTTCAACTCCTACCATGTATGAGCTAGGCATGGTGGTACATACCTGTAATCCCAGCACTTAGGAGGCAGAGGCAGGAAGATTAGAAAATCAAGGTCATCTTCAGCTACATAGTAAAGTTTGAGGCCAGCCTGGGAGACATGGGCCCTTGTTGGAGGAGAAGGAAAGAGGGAGAAAGAAAGGAAGTGTTTTCCTCTTATTCATAGTTAAGGCTAAAGCCTGCACCCTGGCCATGAAGCCCTATGCTCCCTTCACTCCTCCTCCTTGCTGCACTCCAGCCAAGCCATCCTCCTAACCCCATGCCAGGAAGCCTGAGACTCACGTGGTGAACCAATGGGCTCCTACCTGGCAGGTGTACTCGGAGGGGCGAGTGTGGACGGGCAGCCCAGCCAAACCAGTGGCTGTGGAGCTATGAAGACAACTACTGCCTTCACATTCAGAGCCTGCTACCAGCCCAGCACCCCCGCCAGGAACAGGGCCAGGTGAGGCACTGACATTGATGGTTTCAGCCAGTGTGGCTATTGTCTCTGGGAACACAATCTTAGATGCTTCCTGTCCATTTCTTCCCTAGATGCCTCTGCCCACAGCCCCAGCATGGCACTTACACCTCTCTGCTCTAGATCCATCTCCCTGTTTCCCTCTCATGTGTCATAGGTCACTCTGTCTGTTCCCCGGCTGCCTATCCTGGCTATGGATGAATACTTCCATTGTGCTTTTGGGGACTATGACAGTCTGGCTCAGGTGGAAGGGCCCCATGTGGTCTGTGTCACCCCTCCTGGAGATCAGGTGCCACCTAACCCTCCAGGCTCTGGTGAGTGGACCTTTGAGTAGGGATCCTGGGGTGGAACTGGAGCAGGCAGGAGCTACAAAACCTTCTCTGCCACCACTCACTGTCCCCTTCCAGATCATGTCACCTTGCCCCTGGCTCTGATGTTTGAGGATGTGGTTGTGGCTGCCACCACCTTCTCCTTCTATGACTGCAGTGCTGTCCAGGCCTTGGAAGTGGCTGCCCCGTGAGTTCCTGGATCTGGCTCCTGATTGGTAAGGGTGGAAAACCAAGATGGTGCCCAGCCTGAGAACATCTCTGCCCCTCCAGGTGTCGCACTTGTGTGGGCAGCCTGTGGCGGTGCCACTGGTGCCCCCAGAGCAGCCATTGTGTATATGGCGAGCACTGCCCAGAGGGTGAGAAGACTGTGTACAGTGCCCAGGAGGTGGGTATGATCAACATACAAACTCCTTGCACCTGATCTACCCAAAAGGCCACCCCAGCAGGACAGGACCAGACATACCCAGGAGTGGTCCCATGCAAGTTTGAAGGGCTTAAGGCTGTCCTTTCCCTAGGTGGACATTCAGGTTCGTGGCCCAGGGGCTTGTCCTCAGGTTGAGGGCCTAGCAAGTCCCCAATTGGTGCCTGTGGGCTGGGAGAGCCATTTGGCCCTGCACATTCAGAACCTTCACTATTTCCGAGTGAGTAGTCAGATGGATGGGGGAATGAATGAGGGGAGAGAAGACAGTGTCCACAAGACTGACATTATGGCATCTGCACTTTCCAGGGTCTGCCTGCCTTATACTACTGCTGGCTAGAGCTGCCTGGAAAACTGCAGAAGCTACCTGCCTTCCTAGAGGAGACATCCAAGGACTCTGGCCTCATTCACTGCCAGGCCCAGCAGGTGAAAAGCTGCTTCGTGTCTTGGGCAGCTCCACTCCACTCAAACACACACACACACACACACACACACACACACACACACACAGAGAGAGAGAGAGAGAGAGAGAGAGAGAGAGAGAGAGAGAGAGAGAGAGAGAGAGAGAGAGAGAGAGAGAGCTCTGCCAAGTCACTCTTCTACTTACCATTACTTACAAAAGCCACAAAAGCCCACTCTGTGCCGGGCCCCCTGGGCATGTATCAGGAGCAGGGTGCCTGCAGCCTCTGTTCCTGTGCTTAGAGATGCAGAGGACAATCACACCCATTCTAAGGACAGTGTTCTGGAGGAACCAGGAGGGATAGATATCCCAAGTGGGGTTCAAGCCTGACCCTACCCTTCTGCCCATAGTTCCATCCCTCTATGTCCCAGAGGGAGCTCCCAGTGCCCATCTATGTAACCAGAGGTGAGATCCAACGGCTGGACAATGCCCATGATCTTCATGGTGAGCCCTGAGGTGACAAGGCAGGTGGGGGCAGGATATGAGGCTCATGGGCAGTGGCTCAACATGCTGCCCCACCTTCCCCAGTGACTCTGTATGACTGTGCTGTGGGTCACCCTGACTGCAGCCATTGCCAGGCAGCCAATGGAAGCCTAAGCTGTCTGTGGTGTGGCGATGGCCAGCCTTCCTGCCGCTATGGGCCGCTGTGCCCACCAGATACTGTGGAACAGCTATGCCCTACACCCACCATTGATGTGGTGAGACTCTCCCCCCTGTAGATCCTGGCTTCCCTATTCCCCAAGGTCCCTGCCTCCACTGTCCAATACTCTCCCACATCAAGCCCCTTGCCTCAGACTCCTAGACTCTAGTAGTTTGATCCAGGCATTTTCCAGTAGTTGGCTAACTGGGCACCACCACTGCAGAGTAGGATGTGGCTTTGGGGGATCCTATCTGCCATCCTTCTCTGCTACAGATTGAACCCCTGACTGGTCCCCCAGAAGGTGGCTTGGCCATCACCATCCTGGGTTCCAACCTGGGCCAGGCCTTTAATGATGTGCAAAATGCTGTGACTGTGGCTGGCCAGCCCTGCGACCCTGACGCTTCTCTCTACCGCATCTCTGCCCGGTGAGGCACCTCAGCAGGCTGGGGAGGAGAGGGATGCTATCCAGATTAGGCCTTCAGAAATTGGCTACCCAGAGAGAGGGGAGGCTTGCAGTCAAGAAATGTGAGGTCCTGAGTCAGAGCACAAAAGGGAAACAAGCGGCAGAGGAGGAGCCGGTTCCAGGTAGCCCCTGAAAGACTCCCCCAGGGCTTGAGCAGCTACTGGACCTTGATTCACCAGGATTGTGTGTGTGATATCTCCTGCTCCCAATGGCACTGCTGGGCCTGTCCAAGTGGCCATTAAGAGTCGTCCTCCTGGCATCTCAACCCAGCACTTCATCTACCAGGTCAGTAACTCCCCTAAGGTGGTCCTAATGCAGGGTATGGTGGGAAGGAGGACTATGTAAAGATGTCAAACTGGATCCAAGGGCAGCAGGAACCACTGCTGCTATGTCCGAGAAGGAAGCTGCATGTTCTCAGTGGAGAGCAGGCTAGGGGCAGTGTTGTGATGGCATGGACACTATCACTGGCAGCTGTCCAGGAGGCAGGCAGGCAGCGCAGAAGCAAGAACAGCAGACAGTCAGGGTGAAGTGCGTGCAAAACTTGTTGCAGCCCTAGTAAAGGATGTGGAGAAAGTAGGGATACTCTTAGATGCTAGCAGGAGCCCTGGGCACATGGTTGGACCACTGTGGAATGGAAAGCCCAGGGTGAAAGTAGGACCATTAGAGCAAGTTTTGCTGCAGTACCCCAAACTGGTGACTAGATCCTAGAGCTTAGAGCTTGGGAGGTCCCAGGTGCAAAGTGCCCCCCAAAGGGAGGTGATAGCAAGGGTATGGGCAGACAGGAGGGGAGCTAGCCTAGTCAGAAAAGGTGGAAGAAGAAAGGCATCGCACTTCCAGAAGTAGGGTGCAGTCAACTGAAGCCCCTGACTCAATAAACCAATAAATGGGCTTTACCTCAAAGCTAGAGGGCCTTGAGGATGGGCCTTGTGTCTACCCCATCCTACTCTGTTCCCCAGGACCCTGTCCTGCTAAGCCTGAGTCCTCAGTGGGGTCCCCAGTCAGGGGGTACCCAGCTCACCATCCATGGGCAGTACCTCCAGACAGGAGGCAACATCAGGGCCTTTGTGGGTGACCAACCTTGCCTCATGTAAGTATCCAACACAGCTCACCTGTCAAAATGAGCCTGGCCACTGTCAAATGGAGGACCATCCTATACAATGGGGCAGTGTATTCAAGACTTCCTTGAAATTCTAAACGAAGTGGTACTAGCAACCTCTGCCCCTGCTGAGGGAAGCAAGTGGGTCTCTTCCTGAAGGACTGGGCCAGGTCTAAGGCTGAGCCCAAAGTAAGAATATCCCTTCCCCTGCAGCCAGGAGCCTGTGTGTCCTGAAGCCATCATATGCCACACCATGCCCCAAGCAGAGCCAGGAGAAGCAGTAGTCCTTGTAGTCTTTGGACATGTTGAGCGCAAACTGCTCACCACGCCATTTCGATATACTGCCAATCCCCAGCTGGTGGCAGCAGAGCCTAGTGTCAGTTTTCGGGGGTGAGTACTTGGCTAACCTGCAGTGAACTACTGGAAAGATAGGGTACTAAGGCTGAGTTACCCAAGATCCTCTCAACTCTCTGACTTCCATCCTGGCACAGGGGTGGACGACTGATTCGAGTCAGGGGTATAGGCCTAGATGTCGTGTGGCAGCCCTTGCTGTCTGTGTGGCTGGAGGATGAGGACCAGGTAAAGGCTTTGGGGGGCCAGGGCCAGGATGTGAACCCAAGGAGGAACTGTGGTGCCCCTGCTGCAGATCCCCAGGGTTGTATCCAGCTTGAGAGTGGCTTGCTACAGGTGAGTCCCTACCACCACTAGCAGAGAATAGGGTCATCCCCAGGGAATGCTTAGTGAGGGGGCAGGGAGGATCACCAAAACCACTCACTGATCTGCATTTCTGTCCCCTCCAGTGCTCCACTCTGTGCTCTGTTAACTCATCTAGCCTCCTCCTGTGCCACAGTCCAGCGGTGCCAGATGGGGCCATCCCAAAGAGGGTCTTCTTTGCCTTAGACAACATGCAAGTAGACTTTGCCAGTGCTAGTGGGGGCCAGGAATTTCTGTACCAGCCTAACCCTCGCCTGGTCCCACTTAGTCATGAAGGACTCACTCACCCCTACCGCCTCAAGCCAGGTCATGTCCTGGATGTGGAGGTAGGTGTGCCACCAGTGTGCCATTGCTTGGGCACTCATCACCCTGAGGAGGATGCGGGTGGGATTCCACAAGCTCAGGCTCCTGCTATGTGTCCCAGGGCGAGGGCCTCAACCTAGGGATCAGCAAGGAGGAGGTGCGGGTGCACATTGGGGATGGAGAGTGCCTGGTGAAGACACTGACGCTTACTCACTTGTACTGCGAGCCACCCCACCGTGCCCCTCAGCCAGCCAATGGTTCAGGCACCCTGCCTCAGTTCGTGGTGAGTGTGCGCCCCTGGTGGAGGGCCAGCATGCTGTAGGCCCATGCTCAGGAGCCCTGCTCCCCCAGGTGCAGATGGGCAATGTGCGCCTGGCTCTGGGCCCTGTCCAGTATGAAGCAGAGCCCACGATGTCCGCCTTTCCTGTGGAGGCCCAGGTGGGCCTGGGCCTGGGTGCTACTGTGCTGATTGCTGCGGTGCTCCTCCTCACACTCATGTACAGGTGAGGATGCTCCCTCTTCAGCACATGTGGGCAAATTTCCCATGGCAGGCCCCAGGCCAGAGGCCATCCTAGTCTGGGCCTGTGGCTGATGCCTAACCTCTGGCTCCAGGCACAAGAGCAAGCAGGCCCTGAGAGACTATCAGAAGGTGCTGGTGCAGCTGGAGAACCTGGAGACTGGTGTGGGCGACCAGTGTCGCAAGGAGTTCACAGGTATGTGGGGGTACAGGTGGGAGGACAGGGAATCCACCAGGCCTGAACCCACATCTTTATGGGTCCTGGCCTGCAGACCTGATGACTGAGATGACAGACCTCACCAGTGACCTAGAGACCAGTGGGATACCCTTCCTGGATTACCGGACATATGCTGAGCGTGCCTTCTTCCCCGGCCATGGTGGCTGCCCACTGCAGCCAGAGCTTGAAAGGCCTGGGGAAGAGGGTTGCTGTGCCACTATGCACCAGGGCCTCACACAACTCTCCAATTTGCTCAACAGCAAGCTCTTCCTTCTCACAGTGAGAGCCACATGGATGGTGGGGACAGGCAGGGCAAGGGAGTCTCAGCTGGTAGGGAGGTGGGGCTGGGGACTGGCCAGACACAGGTAGGGACATGGCCACAGAATAGGGAGGGTATGGGGCTTTGTGGAATGAATACCAACTTCCTGCCTAGCTCATCCACACTCTGGAGGAGCAGCCAAAGTTTTCCCAGAGGGACCGCTGCCATGTGGCTTCACTGCTTTCCCTGGCTCTGCACAGCAAGCTTGAGTACTTGACCGACATCTTGAGAACTCTGCTTGGTGACCTAGCAGCCCATTATGTACACAAGAACCCTAAGCTCATGTTACGCAGGTTGGCCTTGACCTGGGTGTGGGGACAGGGACAGGGGCTCATCTCTGACCCATTCCCAATATATACTGAGTGGGATCTGGCCCTGAGATCAGGAGCCAAGAACTCTAGGAGTGGGATCAGAGAGAATTGTAGGATTATCCTCACCAGGGCCCTGGGGCCTCCTTCACACAGGACAGAGACCATGGTAGAGAAGCTGCTCACCAACTGGCTATCCATCTGTCTCTATGACTTCTTAAAGGTGAGGGGCACTTTCCAACATGCCTCCCCAACACTTAGAAACTTCTGCCTGCTTGTGGTCTCCATAACTGCTGCCCAAATTCCCCAGGACCCCTGGCTGAGGCTTAGGGTGGGTCATCAAATGAAGGTCATGAGATCCTGTTCTCTGCTTGGTGGATCCATGAGGGGCCTAGGACAAGAGTGCTGGATAAGGGAAGGCATTGTGCTCCTTCTCCAGCTGACTGTTAAGCAGGGACAAAAAGGGCTTGGGGCTGGCTGGCCTTTGCTAATCCTTGCTGTAGGCTGCTAACTACCCCTCCCAGTCCCACTATGCCCTCTGCTGGGCTTTACTGGGTCCACTAGCCCTGTGACCAATGTCTGCCACATCTTAACGGTTGTAGGAAGTGGCTGGTGAGCCATTGTACATGCTCTTCCGGGCCATCAAGTACCAGGTGGACAAGGGCCCTGTGGACGCTGTGACAGGCAAAGCAAAACGAACTCTGAATGATAGCCATCTGCTACGAGAGGATGTGGAGTTCCGGCCCTTGACCTTGATGGCACTAGTAGGACCTGAGTCTTGTGGGGTAGCAGGGAGCAGTGAGGTGCAGCGAATGCCAGCCCGGGTGCTTGACACAGACACCATAACCCAAGTCAAGGAGAAGATGTTAGATCAAGTCTACAAGGGAACCCCCTTCTCTCAGAGGCCTTCAGTGCACTCCTTAGACCTTGGTGAGAAAGCCAGCTTACTCCCTGCTCACCCACTGCTCCTCCCACACCTGCAGTTGCTCAGCTACTGCTAATGAGGAACTCAGGAAGCAGGCTGTGGGCTTATGGGCTTCTCTGAGTCCCTCTAGAGTGGCGCTCAGGACTAGCTGGTCACCTAACCTTATCAGATGAGGACTTGACCTCCGTGACTCAAAACCACTGGAAGAGACTCAACACCCTGCAACACTACAAGGTGCTAGTGGGCAGCAACAGGACAAGGTTGATGGGCAGGGACTGCCTCCAGAATTAACATGTGAAGGGCGCCCCTTTGCTTTCATTCCCCATCTGCAGGTCCCAGATGGAGCAACAGTGGTGCTCATTCCTCAGCTGCACAATGGTGACACTGTCTCCAAGAGACTGGGCCAGACTGGTTGCCTCTCTGGAGAGAGTGAGTCCCTTGGTCCAGACATGCTCATCTGCCAGGAGCACCAGCAGTGTTGGGGTGACCCAGGGTTAGATTCACTAGAACCCCAGGCTGGGCCAGCAGAAGTCCTGGCCATCCTATCTGCCTCATCTGGGTTTCCTACTCCTCCTTGCCAGTGGGGTAGCCAAATCTCTAGGCTGAACCAAGTTGTGGAAATTCTGGATGCATGGGATGTCAGGATGAGCAAGTTCCTGAACCACCTCTCCCTTGTCCCATACCTTCTCCCTCCTTGCTCTTTTCTCAACTCCACCCCAAGAGAAGTATGGGCTGCATATCTTAGGTTGCATGTTGAGGGCAGAAGCATGGGACTGAGGCCAAGCTTCTGTGCTCTTAGACATCCCCATGCTGGAAGATGGTGAGGAGGGTGGAGTTCGGCTCTGGCATCTAGTGAAGGCCACTGAGGAGTCAGAAGGAGCAAAAGTGCGGTGCAGCAGCCTCCGGGAACGAGAACGAGAACGGGCAGGAGCCAAGGCCATTCCTGAAATCTATCTCACCCGTTTACTTTCAATGAAGGTTGGTGCTGCCAGGGGAGCCAGGCAATTGAACAGGGTTGTCAAGGAATTATGACTGAGTTGAAGAGGAGGTGTGGTTCTGATGAAGCAGGGATTAGCCCCTTCACATTCTGCCTTCATATGGTCCTCATGACCTGCCTGCAGAGAACCTTGCAGAAGTTTGTGGATGACACCTTCCAGGCCATTCTTAGCGTGAATCGGCCTGTGCCTATTGCTGTTAAGTACCTATTTGACTTCTTGGATGAGCTGGCAGAGAAACATGGCATAGAGGATCCAGAGACCCTGCACATTTGGAAGACAAACAGGTACCTTTCCTGTTGACCCCTCTCCTTCCCACTGTGTTGGTGGTCTATTGAATTTCAGAGGGACATGTCCTCATCATGACAAGGTAGCAAGTCCAAGACAGGAACTCAGACTTTACAGCATCATCCTGAGTTTCTGCCCTCACTCCCCAGCCTGGACTAATAATAGGAGAGTCCAAGCTCAGGTCACTTGGGCCATGAGGATAGCTTCTCATGGAAAACAAAGCCTGAGTTCCCTGCTGCCTAGGTCCCCAGCTTCAGGACAGACATCTATGTGGAGGAGTGGGGAGCTGAAGTACAAGGGGAGGAGGCCACAACAGCAGGCCAGGCCTCATCTCCACACCTGACCTGTACCTACAGCCTACTGCTGCGATTCTGGGTGAATGCCTTGAAGAACCCACAGCTCATTTTTGATGTGCGGGTGACAAACAACGAGGATGCCATCTTGGCTGTCATTGCACAGACCTTCATCGACTCCTGCATGGTCTCGGAGCATAAAGTGGGCAGGGTGAGGGCATAAGCAGGCCACTGGAGGCAAATAGAAGAAAAGTTTGTGGGGAAACCCAGTGCAGAGCCTGGGTGCTGAGAGGGATGGTGTCATGGAAGTGGTACACGTGGTTCTCCTACCTCCTTGTTTACACTTCTCATCTCCTCTACCTGGAGCAGGATTCCCCAGTGAACAAACTGCTCTATGCCCGGGAGATCCCTCGATACAAGCAGATGGTGGAGAAGTAGGTATCAGAGCCTTTGGGGCTGGGGATCAGAGATACAGGCTCCTAACCCTGCTGACTTCTCCAGGTACTATGCAGACATTCACCAGAGCTCTCCAGCGAGCTATCAGGAGATGAACTCAGCTCTGGCTGAACTCTCTGGGGTGAGGCATGGCCCAGGGGACCTAGTCCTCCACATTTAGGGGGAGAATAACTGGCAGAGTAGGAGTTGAGAGCCTTGGGTCTTGAGGTCTGGGATAAGATACTCACTGCCCTCCACATGCTACTCATAGAACTACACCTCTGCTCCCCACTGTCTGGAGGCTCTTCGAGAACTTTACAACCACATCCACAGGTATTATGACCAGGTGAGGCCACAGCACTCTTGAGGGGAGCGGGCAGGCACTTGGAGGAGGTGTAGCTAAGACAATGACCCACAGAACCTCCCTGATGGGAAGATAGGGTTGGGGGTGGCCCAATCCAGATAAAGGGAATGAAGGAAGGGAGCCATCATGTGCTGGAAGGGCCCAGGCTGGGAGGTAGTCCTGGTTTTCACCAGGGCCTCCCTGGGCAGGTCTCTAGGAGAGCCCCTACTCTATCACCCAGGCCCTTGTTGAGATGGAGAAAGGACTGGATAGCCCTGGTCTGATGGGCAGAGGAGTGGGATTTCAGGCAGGTATACTCTACTGCCCTGACAGATTATCAGTGCCCTGGAGGAGGACCCCGTGGCCCAGAAGATGCAGCTGGCTTGCCGCCTGCAGCAGATCGCTGCCCTGGTGGAGAACAAAGTGACTGACTTGTGAAGGAGAGCCACAGTGGTTACCTGAGACCTGCCAGCTTATAGAACAGTAGGCAGGATCCACGACCAAAGTGCTGTATGTCCCTGACCAAGCAGTGCCTGAGGAAGGGTCAGCAGGACTATATAGAGTGCCTTCCACCACCCATCTGGCTTGTTTCTAATTTATAATGATCCCTACCATCTTTCCCACTGTATTTATTTGCTTGCTGGAAAATCACATCTGGAAATAAAATAGAAACACATCTTAAAAAAAAAAAAAAAACAGTCCTAATCCACCACCCCTGCCTTTCCCTGCCAAGTGTGAACTCTCAGTACTCCCTGGGGCTAAGGTGAGAGGCATGAGTAAGGGTTGTGTGGGAACAACCTGCATCTCCACCTTCTAGATCTAGGATGCTACTTCTCCTAATACCAGGGTTTACTCCCCAGACACACCCAGACTCTGCACAGGGCTTCTCTACAAGCCTTTCATCTGTTCACCTTTGCCCTTGGTCCAATGGCTGTACTCTGCCATCATTGGGGAAAAAAGTAATTAATCCTTCCATACTTTGCTCTATCCCTCATTTCCTGACCTCTCAAGCCCAGCAGGGAGGCTATCCTCTCCATCTATGCTAGCCCCATCCATACCAGTTCTTTTTTTTTTTTTTAAGATTTATTTATTTATTATGTATACAGTGTTCTGCCTGAATGTATGCTTAGATGCCAGAAGAGGGCACCAGATCTCACTATAGATGGTTGTGAACCACTATGTGGTTACTGGGAATTGAACCCAGGATCTCTGGAAGAGCAGCCAGCAGCCAATGCTATTAACCTCTAAGCCATCTCTCCAGCCCCACCAGTTCTTTTCTTTTCTTTCCTTTTCTTTTCTTTTTTAATCATAGGACACTGGATAAAGTGTCTCCTACCTTGGGATAAGCACCGCCACTGCCAAGCCCCTTTTACTTCCTTCAGAAGTTTCTGGTTGGCTTCCTAGCTTCACTTTTGCCCCCCCCCCTTTTCTCATGTAGAAGCAATTAGAGTGGGTTCTCTCCCTCTCACACTCTTTTTTTTAAAATTTAATGTATGTATATGGATGTTTTGCTTGCATGTATGTCTGTACCTCCCTTGTGTGCCTGATGTCCAGGAAGGCCAGAAGAGGGTATCAGATCCTCTGGGAGCTGGAATTACAAACATGTGAGCTATCATGTGGGTGCTGGGAATTGAACTTGGACAATAGTAGCCAGTATTCTTAACCACTGAGCCATCTCTCCAACCCATTTTTGTTTTTAAAGATAAGGTCCCATGCATCCCAGGCTGGCCTCGAACTTGCTATGTATCTGGGGATGACCTTGAATTTCTGGTCCTCCTGAGTACTGAGACTACAGGCACATTCCACCACAACTGGTTTATGAAGGGCTGGGGATCAGTCCCAGGGCTTCATATATACTGGGCATCACTCGTCAACTGAATAGACTCTCCCAAGTCCCAGAGTTGAGTTTCTAAAGAGCAAAAGTACTTGTCCACTTTGCTGGAACTCCCCAGTGATACTCATAAACTCCAGATGAGGTTCTCAGTTGTTTCCCCGGTCCTAGAATTTTGTAGCATGCCAGCACATGGCAGTCTCCAGTGTGCCTGTGTTGCTCTGAATGTTTCTGGGAACTTAATGCTTCCTGATTCCCTCAGTTACCATCCAGCTTATGGTCAGCAACTGCAGGGTTTTTATTTTCCTGGTGGACATGGCAAAGCTGGCCCACAGCAGGTACCTGCAAATGTTGCTGGAGACAGTCATCAAGGCAGAGGTGGCCAGTTCTGGAGCTAGGGGTAGGAGGCTATGCAAGTCAATGGTGATATGAGGGGCCTGTTGCCTTTGATGGGAAGAATGAATTGCCTTTAGCTCTTGCCCTTGATCCTTGCTCAGCCACATTTAGGGGCGATCTGGGCTCCCACCTGTATGGGGGAGGTCTGTGAATTACAAAAAAAAAAAAAAAAAAAAAAGCTGGAATCAGGGCAGAGAATGAACAAAGAGTGAGGTTCAGATGGGATTGGTAGGGGTCACCTCTAGAAGAATATTCACATGGTAGTGGGAAGTTCAAGAATGTATCAAGTGCCATGCAGCATTTGGAGAGAGCTCAGCCTAAGGATCTGGTCACCATGTCAACTACATTCTTTCATAGGAGCCTCCTTTCCCCACAGCCCTAGGGTGCAGGAGCTACAGACTGCTCCATCTCCATGTAGATGTTTTCTTTGGTCCTGGACTGTGGGGAATTGACCTAGGGACTGAGTCACTACTATAATCCCAGCTTGGTAGCCCCCTGTCTCTAGAGTGTGGATGAAACAAAGGGGTTCTGCCTAGGGTTTGGGCTCTCCAGGGCTGCCATTGGTGCACTGCCCCCTCCCTATACTGCATACCTTGCCCACAGCTGAGCAGCTGGGAGGCTATTTATAAAGGCGGTGAGATCAGCGGCAGAGGCTATAAATGCACTGGCCACGGCTGAGCCCCACAGGAACAGTGGTCCAGTGCACCAGAGCTTTGGGCTGCGACACCAGGATGAGTGCCAGTGCTGGTGGTAGTGGTGGTGTGGACTGTGGTGGCAGCAGCAGCAGGTATGACCAGGCTGGGGAGACTGAGGTCCTTTGCACCTTGTGAGCTCACTACCTGCATCCTCCCTTTTCACTCACAGCTCTCAGACTTCCTGTGGGCCTGAGTCCTCAGGCTCTGAATTAGCTCCAGTCACACCAGCACCTCGGTTGTTGCAGGGGCTCCTGGGTTCTGATGAGGAGGAGCAGGAAGACCCCAAGGATTATTGCAAGGGTAAGGCCTGACCTTGGCTGCCATGTGGTCAGCCAGATTACCACTGCAGGGGCTCAGGGCAGCCTGGGAGGAAGAAGGTGCCCAGAGACTAGGGCCCTCATGAGAGAGATGATCAGCAGGACCAGGCTATCTTGAGGGGTAGGGGAGAGAGATGTCCTACTCTGATCTATTGGCCTCCTTCTGCAGGTGGTTACTACCCAGTGAAGATAGGTGATTTGTTCAATGGACGGTACCATGTGGTGCGCAAGCTAGGCTGGGGCCACTTCTCTACGGTCTGGCTCTGCTGGGATATTCAGTGAGTGGCTGGATCTGCCTGTGGGTTTGGTTGAGGCCACCACCATGATGACCATGTGAGTCTGGCAAAAGCTGGCAGCCTATGAGGGTCTCCATTTTACAGGCGCAAGCGCTTCGTGGCCCTGAAAGTAGTGAAGAGCGCAGGGCATTACACAGAGACAGCTGTGGATGAGATCAAGCTCCTGAAATGTGTGAGGCACCTCCCCTACTGTTCCCGGCTTCTCGAACTGCCTTGGGCCTGGCAATGTGGATGCAGGGCCTGCTGGGGCCCTGCAGAGTGGGGCAGGGCTCCCAGAGGGGGCAGGTTCCAGCTGGCTCTGCCAAGTAAGAGGACCTGGAGGGCAGAGACCTGAAAGAGGCAGCTGCCTCTCTTTAAGTGGGCCTCAGCTGGACTGGGAAAGGGGGCCAGAAGTGCTTCAGGGGAGCTGAGCAGCTGGTGAGGAGCAGGTTGGAGCCATCTGTGGCTCCTTGCCTTTTTGTTCCAGGTCCGGGACAGTGATCCTAGTGACCCCAAAAGAGAGACCATTGTTCAGCTCATTGATGACTTCAGGATCTCAGGAGTTAATGGAGTCCGTATCCTTTGAAGGATGAGCAATATGGCAGTCAAAAGACCTCAGATTTCTGGTCTGTACCATGGGACTCAGCCTTTACAGGGATAGCCCATGATGCAATACCTAAATGCCCTTTGGGCATTTGTATTTCTGAGCAGGGGGAACACAGGTAGCTAGGTGGACAATGATTAACTGTGGATGCTGCTGAGTGACACCCAAATATAAAAGGCTGCTTTTGAGGCCTTTTGGAACAATTGAGCAGAAGAGTAATCCCAACTGGCACATCTTTGCCGGTGACAGAAACACCATAAATAATAAACTGAGATAGTGGTAGCCACCATGATGGTCCAGGGAAAGTCCTGCTTCCTTGACCTCTGCACTGCTGGAGCCTAGGTGCTCCTCCATGGTGGAGGGTAGGTAAGCCTGTGCCTTAGCTGTGTTGCTGGCTGCCCTTCACTCCAAGTCCAGATGTGTGCATGGTACTAGAGGTCCTGGGCCACCAGCTCCTCAAGTGGATCATCAAGTCCAATTACCAGGGTCTGCCTGTGCCCTGTGTTAAGAGCATTGTTAGGCAGGTAGGTGCTGCCTCAGGCTGCCCAGCTTGGCTAGGTGTGACTGCTGGGGTTCAGCTGTAGCTTTCACCAGGTGCTACATGGTCTGGATTACCTCCATACTAAGTGCAAGATCATCCACACGGACATCAAGCCTGAGAACATCCTTCTGTGTGTTGGAGATGCCTACATTAGGCGCCTGGCTGCTGAAGCCACAGAGTGGCAGCAGTCAGGGGCCCAGCCCCCATCCCGCTCCACAGGTACCAATAGCATGTGTGGGGATTGGCACCAGGACTCTGGGCCTCAATCCCTGCCTGAATTACTACCCCTTTTTTCCTCCCCAACCCCTACCCCCAGTTAGCACCGCCCCCCAGGAGGTCTTGGTAAGTTGTGGCACCCTCTCTTTCCGTTTCCTTTTCCCATTCAAGCCAGATTAGGCCATGTCCTCAAAGCCTGGCTCCTCAGCCACATCTGTTCCACCTTTTGAACTTCTGCAGTGACACCTCTAAAAAGCTGGGTACCTGAGAAAAGATTACACAGAGTGGGTCATGTACTCCAAACTGCCTCTGGTGACTACTGGGCCCACTACCACCTTGATGGAAGGATACTGTGCCTTCCCCAAATGGCTACTTCAGGTCGCTTCATTTAAGCTAGGAGTGGACAAGGAACAATTTGGGCGGGCCACCAGGTTCTCCCCAAACCACAAAGCTTTAGGGAATAGAGGGATAGAAGGAGAGGCAGAGAAATGGATGAAGGGCTGGGACTAAGGGTGAGACAAAAGGTAGTAGCACCATTTTTCTCACACCCATAAGGAGTTAGTTCTGGGGTCCAGGGCTGGGCAGGGAAACCAAGGAGGTGACCCTGACTCTGGTGGCAGACTGGTAAGCTGTCCAAAAACAAGAGGAAGAAGATGAGGCGCAAAAGGAAGCAACAGAAGTGGCTGCTGGAGGAGCGGCTGCGGGACTTGCAGAGGCTGGAGGCCATGGAAGATGCAGTACAGGCTGAGGGTGAGGGGCCAGAGAGGGCACTGGGCCACTAAACATGCATGTGGAATCCAGGCCTCTGCTCATGTGTCTTTCTACCCCTTTTCCCCAGACTCTGGCTCAAGATTAGAGCAGGGCAGCGGCTCCACCTCTTCTTCAGGCTGCCACCCAGAGGGCACCAGGGCTGGCCCCTCTCCAGCCTCTTCTTCCCCTGTGCCTGAGGGTGACCGCAGCCTTAGTCCCAGCTCACAGACCTCAGGTTTCTCAGGGTCTCTGTTCTCCACGGCTTCCTGCTCCATCCTCTCAGGGTCATCTAATCAGCGTGAGACTGGAGGTCTCCTGTCTCCTAGCAGTAAGTGTGGGGAATAGTGGGTAGTGGATAGGCAGGCCCAGGAAGAGCAGGGCCAGATCAGTCTCTCTTCCTTCTCTCCTTTCCCCAGCACCATTTGGTGCTTCCAACCTCCTGGTGAACCCCCTGGAGCCCCAAAATGCAGACAAGATCAAGATCAAGATTGCAGACCTGGGCAATGCCTGCTGGGTGGTATGCTGAACATTTTGGAATGACAGGGTGCTTGGTCTTGGGGAGCCCTACCCTAGGCCTCTGGCATAGCCTAGGACTCACATAGCCAGCAGTCTTCTCGAGTATAGCTGAGAGCTACTTCTTGCTGCTCAAGTAGAAGAGTCCTATACCCATGGCAAGGGACATGAGCCACTAGGAAGGGGTTACCCTCAGGTCACCTAGACAGTCCCTCCTGTAACATCTGGGGAACTCTTAAGAATCAAAGTGAGCTCCATGGAGCTCATGTGCATGGACCAGAGGCAGGAATGGGCTGTGGGGGCAGGTTAGCCTGGTCCCAGGCTCCTGTTCCCAGGGTTCCCTTTTCCTCCAGCACAAACACTTCACCGAGGACATTCAGACTCGGCAGTACAGGGCCGTGGAGGTGCTGATTGGTGCTGAGTATGGCCCCCCAGCTGACATCTGGAGCACAGCATGCATGGTATGCTACTCCAGCTGCCTCCATGCCTAGGGCCAGCCATCTGCTACATACAGCCTTACTTCTCCCTTCTCTTCCAGGCTTTTGAGCTGGCCACTGGCGACTACCTGTTTGAGCCTCACTCTGGAGAAGACTACAGTCGTGATGAAGGTAAGGGAGGCAAACCCTGGCCTTGGCTTTAGGATCTCCAGCTGACCCCACTCTGTCTCTCAACCTTCTCTCTACCTACAGACCACATTGCTCATATCGTGGAGCTTCTGGGAGACATCCCCCCAGCTTTTGCCCTCTCAGGCCGCTATTCACGGGAGTTCTTCAACCGCAGGGGTAGGGACCAAGTAGGCTTAGGCCACAGGGGCTAGGAGAGCAGAGGGGAGGACAAGGACCTTGATTCTGACAGAACACTGGGTGCCAGACTACCTGGGGACACAGCCTAATGTTGCCCACCCTCCAGGACAGCTGCGCCACATCCATAACCTCAAGCATTGGGGCCTATATGAGGTGCTCATGGAGAAGTACGAGTGGCCCCTGGAGCAAGCCACACAGTTCAGTGCCTTCCTGTTGCCCATGATGGAGTACATCCCTGAGAAGAGGGCCAGTGCTGCCGACTGCCTCCAGCACCCCTGGCTTAATCCCTAGATCTTGCTGGAGCTGTGGACCGCAGGGGCTGTGCTGGCTTTGCCTTAGCTCACAGTGCCTTGAGGGAAAGCAGACAACTTCTACCACCCTGTGGGAGCTGCTCTCCCACCCTACTGGGTGCTACTGTGTTCAGCCCCTCCCCATGGCAGGACAGAAATGCTGAGGCAAAGCCCACATCTCAGCCTGTCTACTTGTGATCCTCCTAGAGGGTCCTGAGTGGGAAAGAGTGCCTGTTTCTTTCTTAATAAAGTGGGAACTGAAACACTGGTGTCTTGGCATGAGGGAAGCACACAGCCAAGTTCTGGGGCAGAAGTAGCTTTATTCTGGAGCCTGTTCACCATGCTAGCTGGAGTGCTAGAGTGAGAAGAGGGTCCTATGGATAGGCTGAGATAACTGCAAGGAGAGTTAAGCTTCCACAGCCCGGCCGTTAATGATGCGGATGTGACGAATGATGTCCTGGATGGCTTGAGATGTAGTACCTTGGCCTCCAATGTCTGGAGTATGCATCTGGAGGAAAACAGGAAGCTTGAACATATCAGGCCAAAGTCTGCCACACAACCCCATGGTGGTCCAGGGCTACCTACTGTTTCCTATAGTTGGAAAGGACAAGGAACTGGCACTAGGAAGCCAGTACCACCCTTCCCTTACAGGCCACAGCCAGTGCTGGTGACTGCCTGAAGCATATAGGACTGGTCAGACCAGTATAACATGGACTAAAGGAGAGGAAACTGGAAGTGGGACAAAGAGGAGACAAGAGGAGCCTTACATTTTCATTGTCCATAGATGCTAAGACAGCTTTGCGGATGGAGGTGGCATAGGAGTGGAGCCTAGAGGATGAAGAGAACAAGCTTTTGGTTCTCAGGACCTAGAGGCTGGTGAGAGGACTCATGACCAGGCATTAAGAAGCCACTTACTTGAGGTGGTCTAGCATCATGCAACTTGCTAGCAGTGTGGCAGTGGGGTTAGCAATGTTCTTATTGGCAATACTTTTACCTGTGTTCCTTGTAGCCTGGAAAAGGGAAGAAGTGGGTAGGTGGGAAAATGTAAGAATGCATGGCAGATGATTCTACTTGTGTGCCATACCCGGTAGAGGCATATCCCAGACACAGCAAATGAAGGCATATCAGGGCTTTGGAGAAGGAATTGGGATGCTCATTGTTAATATTCTGATCCCATCCCTTGGCGCCACCCTGTGTCCTAACACAAAAGTCTCTTTTTAAGGAAAAACTCCACCCATTTCTTCTCTCTCTCCTCTTCCGCTTCACTCTCACGAGGTGTGTACCCCTCAACCCCCCTCTCCCTCACCCCCTCTGTCTGCCTCTTCCTGTCTCTCTGCCTCTTTATCTCTCTATTATAATAAACTCTCCATGTGGATGCATCGTGTATCACTGGCCACTGTTTCCCTGCACGCATGGGATACCCTTAGGGTTCCCCCACATAATAATAATAATAATTCATAACAGTCATGGGTCTGTGTTTCCTTTAGAAACTTTTAGTCTTAAGCAGTACCAATGGGTAAACGCCACTGTGGAATACTAACTATGACACAAGGCTACTATAAGAGAAAGAAAAAGATGGCAGAGTTGTGCCTAGCTACTCACTGTCTCAAATACTGCATACACGTGGCCGTAGTTAGCCCCAGCCACAAGGCCCGGGCCTCCAACTAGCCCTGCACAGACGTTGTTGACGATGTTACCATAGAGATTAGGCATCACCATGACATCAAACTGCTGAGGCCTGGATACCAGCTGTGGGAAAAGAAGTGAGCTAGCTGAGTTGTATAATCCATGAGACTAAGGGTGGGCAGAAGGCTATGGAGCCAGATGGGCTGATTACCTGCATTGTTGTGTTATCCACAATCATGCTGTCAAAGGTGATCTGCGGGTAGCGGGCTGCCACCTCCCTGCAGCACTGGAGGAAGAGCCCATCACCCAGTTTCCTAGATAACGGGGGATACAAGACACCAGCTTGGCCTCTCACTACAGTCAGCTGGAGAGTACAGAGAACCATGGAACCCTGTGGATTAACTTGTAACCTGTCTTCCATATGGAAAAACAAACATAATCCCATCTATCTCACCTTTTCTAGGGATTCACTAGAGGATACAGAGCCTCAGGGACAACAGAATACAGTCCTGAGTGTGGCCCCTGATACCCTAGACCCTGCAGGTGGACCTGAGCAGGCCCTTCCAGCTACTTTGTAGCTGTTCAAAGTAGGTAGAAAGGTATAGAGTAGACATACATGATGTTGGCCTTGTGCACAGCCGTCACTTTCTTACGCCCACTCTCCTGGGCCAGCTTGAAAGCATATTCAGCAATTCGAAGGGACTTGGCCTTGGTGATAATCTTCAAGCTCTCCACCACTCCTGCTACGCTCTGAGAAGAGGCCAGGGGACAACAAAGGGCTTAATGGGAGTACCACATGATGCAGCCTTATCACTGAGTATATCTGGCTTTTCCAACCCCTTGAGTGGGGACACCTTTTCCTTGTTTCTGAAGCTCTCAACTCTGACCTTGGCCATAATCATCACCACCTACTCATAGAGGATCAAGTAGTTTTGCCTACCTCATGCTCTAGACTGCTGTACTCTCCCTCTGTGTTTTCCCGCACAATGAGGATGTCTATGTCCTTGTGCCGGGTCACCACTCCTGGCAGGCTCTTACAGTGGATGACGTTGGCATAGAGGTCTAGGCTGGTGCTGGGAGGGTAACAGGGAGAAAATCAAACCAGGCCCAACTAGCAACTAGCTAGGTTCATGAATGCCAGCACAGCCCACCCTGGTCTTCACTGAACCACCACTCTATGTACATGGCTCTCACCGAAGGATGTTGTTTCGGGATTTGTGGGATGGTGGCAGGTTATGATTTGTTTCAATGTTGCCTACAGGACAAAAACAAACAAGATAGGCAAGCTAGAGAGGGATCCTCTGGGCTCAACTGCATTACCATATCCCCCCACCTGGCCTAGGGAATGTTCACCAAAGGCTGAACCAACTGGAGAAGAAATACTTCCTTGAACTCTAGGTTGTAACTGCCATTGTGAGCTCCATGAGGTTCGAAGGGGTATATGTGCATGCCTGCATGCGTGTGTGTGTGTGTGTGTGTGTGTGTGTGTGTGTGTGTGTGTGAGAGAGAGAGAGAGAGAGAGAGAGAGAGAGAGAGAGAGAGAGAGAGATGAGTTTCATGATGAGTTTCAACAACTTTGACAAGCACCTGGCACATAGTAGGCACTCAATAAATATTTACTAAATAAATTAATAAATATGCTTGACAGCTAGCCAGGACACCCTGCCACTTACTACCCAGGCTATCTTCACAGAGTGACCATTTTTGTTTATGAATAAATTGGCTAGCCACACTGGGACCAACAAGATGACCTTGGTCAAAGTTACTGCCAGGCCCCAAACTGAGGTGCTATCCATGCCCAGCTCAGGGGCAGGTGGAGGCTGCCTGAAAAAGGCCCCAGCTAGGCCATAGCATGTCTGGGCCAGAGTGGCCCAGATATCTAGAGGAAGGAAAAAAGAGGCCCAGTGAGGCCAGTGAGGTAGTATATGCTAGAAGGTGATTAGACCACAACAAATAGAAAAGCCTTTTTTAGTTTTAAAAGTATAAAAAAAAAAGATTTAAAAATTTAAAATTAAAAAAAAAAAAAGAAAAGCCTTTTTTGACAGCCCATCAGGACCACCTGTCCCCCACTTCCAAGTTGTTCCCTGCCCAGACTGACTTCACCCAGAGTGCTTATGGCACCCTGTGGTTCATATAAGGCCCATTCAATGCCAACATATTCCTCCCAAAGAGCGGTGGATGGGTTAAACTTCACAGAATGATTGATTAGTTTAAGGTTGTGCACCCAACCAAGGCAAACCCCAGGAAATATTGTTAGAGTCCTTATGTATAATGTCCATGACTATGCCACTTGGAGCCAGGGCAGCAAGCAGAGGAGCAAACTTCATCTCTGATCTTTAGTTTGTGAAGAAAAGCTGTGGGTCAAAGCAGATCCCAGCAGAGGCATGCCTCAGTGAAGGAAGAGGTGGGAGGAAGCCACTGAGCAAGCTCACACAGGCCATTAAAATAACAGAACCATGCTATCAACAGGCCCACAGAAGCCTCTACCCAGATGCCAAGAACAAGAGTCATCAATAACCAGAAAAATCTCTGAAATTGGAACCATGGGAACCCACAAAAGTCAGTATATAGCCGGGCATTGGTGGCATACGCCTTTAATCCCAGCACTCGGGAGGCAGAGCCAGGCGGATCTCTGTGAGTTCGAGGACAGCCTGGGCTACCAAGTGAGTTCCAGGAAAGGCGCAAA
>CABHPR010125067.1:0-64132 GCA_902168415.1 Peromyscus melanophrys
CGGCGGCCCCGGAAGCAGTTCCACCGCTTCCGGGTGGTTGTCAGTGACGCTCTGGAGTGGTCGCCAGGGCGGTCTGAGCTGAGGACCGATTGCTTCGGGCTGGCCAGCACGTCGGGCCCTTGCGGGACCCGCGCCGCCGGTGGAGACTGGTGAGTGACTTTCCCCTCTCGTCTCTTCGGCCTGGAGTTTCTGGGCCGCCGGCTACCTGCAAGCATGTTGTGAGGACCGAGAAGTGAGCAGGCAAGCATTGTACCAGTCAGTCCCCAGTCCGTTCCCGTGGAGCCCGACCCTCCCCGAGGCTGAAGCTCTGGGACCCTGCTTACTGTCTCCACTGGCATGACCTATTTCCAACGTGGAAGTCAATCTTGACTCCCCAAGTAGTGTTCCTGGGCAGGGCTGAAGAAAACTGGGTTCCTACTGTCTCCTATTTGCAGGATTTGGTCACCGTGGTTTCTTGAAAGTTGCATTATGTTCCTCCAACTAAATACTGTTGAAATAGTTCAGGGGTGCACTGGGAGGGCACGCAGGCAGCTGAAGAGGACATCTTTTACATGCTTTCAGAATGGGGCATGGAAGTCACACCTGACTTACAATTAAACTTTTCTCCCTTGGTTTTAAGTAATGAATGGTTTCTGTTTTTGTTATTGCTATGAACTAATGAGATGATATCCTGCTTATACTTCTATGCATCAGCTTTAGATCCACGAGTTACATTTTGGAAACCATTGATCCAGAATTAGGTATACTTTCAGAAAGGAATGCTCTGGCTTTACTCCAGACTCTCCCAACTATGTTCTCTTGAGTTCTCAGGAGAACTTAGAATGGAGGTCTGAGTAACCCAGAGAAATTGCTTCTGACAAATGTGTAGTGTGAGGAAGGATGATCATTTCTTCAGATACCCAAAAGGTGACATATAATGAATCTTAAGAGTATTATTCTTTTTTGACTAAGGCAGTTTCAGCTACGTTTACTCATTGCCTTGTACTTCATTAATCACCGTTTGTAAGCATTGCAGCTCACATGGAAAGGGATCCTGGCAGTCAGGAGCCTAGGAATACAGCAAAGTCAGGAAAGAGTAGCAGCTTACAGCCCTGCTCCAGGGAAAGGTTTTCCCAATGTAACAACTCTGCCCCAGTAGGAGAGGGTTTCAGTTTCCCCTGGGGGAGGCCACAGAGGTTTCCTAGTGAGATCTGAGCTTGCTTTACCCAGCAAGGCTGCATAATGGAATGGCTTGACCACGTGCATGGTTACCAGGTGTTTGGAAGGGCCTGCACTTGGGCTATGCGGTATGCTTTGATCTAGCAGGGGGAGATCTTTTGCCCAGCCCCTTGGCATTGTTATAAAAAGCCCTTTTGAAGAGACAGAAGAGGCCAGTGGATTTTATCCAGATCCTCCCCAAGCTATCCTGTGTTTCTGTCTGTCTCGTCTCCGCTATCGCTATCTTTCTATCCACAAATTCCTTATGCTTCTCTCCTCCTTAAAAACCATGTAAAAGGTGGGCGCTGGCCTCCCACACCCAGCAAAGTTGTTACAGTTCTGCTCAGGTGCCCTGGAGTTTAACAACTCTGTAACAACTCTCTTCCCTAGGGGAAGGTTTCCCCAGTGAAAGTGTTACAGTCTTGCTCCTCTCTGCTCGGCTCTGCTCTGGCTCTGGGGAAAAGTTGTTACTTCTCTGCTCTGCTCCATTCCCCCACTCCCCGCTCCCCGAAAGTGCCAGCGTGCAAAAAGGCAACAGTAAACTGAACAGGCATAGGAGAGCTTCTTATGGGCGGAGTTTTTCCAGGGTGGAGATTTTCAGGGTAGGAATTGGACAAGCTCAGAGATTGGTTAATTTTCCTACTCAGGCATTGGTTGATTTTGTGCTCAGGGATTGGTTGGTTTTGTGCTCGGTTGGTCAGGGGCAGATTTGGCTCTGGTTTCATGGCCACAGTGTGTTTCTTTCACAGGCACTCTTCAGCCTTTTGGCTCTAGTTTTAGGGCCATGATGTGTTTCTTTCAGTGACTGTGGCTCTAGGGCCAAAGTGTGTTTCTTTGGCTCTGGTTTCAGGGTCAGGATGTGTTTCTTTGGTTCTGGTTTCAGGGCTAAAGTGTGTTTCTTTCACTGGCTCTGGTTTGAGGGTCAGGATGGGTTTCTTTGGCTGGCCTTTTTACCCTACACCATTTCCTCATTTCCCCTGCAAACCAGTCTATCCCAGAAGAAGTTGAGAGATTACCATAAAGAGCAATGCAATATTGGGGCTAGAGCAAAAGCACAGTGGTTAAGAGCACGCTTTCAGAGGTGCCTAGTTCAATTCCCAGCATTCCTGTGGCAACTCACAATCAATTATAACTGTAGTCACATGGGATCCATGACTTCTTCAGATGTGCGTCTGATATGCATGTGTACAAAATACCGTATACATAAAATGCACATATAAAAATATTTTTAAAAAGAAAAATGCCATATATTCAATACAAAGATGCTGAAGCATTAGGCAAGTGCCCCTTTGCCTTTTCAGAGTAAAGCAACCATATTTAAGAAAGCTTTTTGACCTTTCTAATCTCCTGTTTGATTAATCACTGAACTTTTATAATTTTGATTGATACAAATATTATCATCTTATTGATTCTTTTATTTTTTTACTTATATCTTAAAGTAAACAGTTATAAGTTCTTTCAGGGAGATTTTATGTTATTTCCATATAGCAACTAGCTTTTAGTCACTGTACTTATTTGTGACTTATATTCTTATAGCATTTCATGAATACTCATAGGTGTCTACCTTCTGCCTTACAGCTTATATTCACTGTTTAATAGTCACAAAAGAAAAATCCTGTCTCTGCATACATTTTATATATTCTCTAAGATTGTAACTTAAACACAGAAAATTGTGATGACTGAGAGTTGAGTCCGGTTTACCAGACTCTGGAATTTGACTGTTTTACTGTGTTTACCTGGCATGGTGGCATGTGCCTGAAATTCCAGTATTTGGGAGACTGGAGTAGGACAGTTAGGAGTTTAAGGTCCTAGGTCACTTCTTAGACCCTCAAGCCAAGTCTGAGCTATATCTGACCCTGTCTCAAAAACAAACCCAACCAAACAAAGAACAACAAAATAGGCTAGGAGATGGAAGAGTTCTTGCCGTTACTTTAGAATTCTGGAGTTTGGCTTCCAGCACCCACATCTGGTGGCTCACAATGGCTCTGTAACTCCAATTCCAGGTAATTCAGTGTCTTCTTCTGGCCTCTGCTGGTACCTGCACATATTTGTGCATGCATATACACATAAAAGAAAGAAGTCCTTCAAAAGAACTCAGTTAAAAAATCATTCATTTAGGTCTTAGGTACAATAGTACATAGTGAGTTCCAGGACAGGCTCCAAAGCTACATGAGAAACACTATCTTGATGAAGCCCAAAAGAAGGAGGAGGAGAAGGAGAAGAAAAAGAAGAGGAAGAAGGAGAAGAAGAAGTAGTCAATCAGTGTACATAACAAACCTTGGAGATAAGATTTAAAAGCCATGTTCATTGTCATAGGTAATTTTCACATGAATAAGATAAATACCCATCATTGGCCAATTTTATCATTTTAACCCAAAGGTAAATATCTGTATTTTATGTAGATATAGTACTTGCAACAAAAGCAAGAGATG
Source organism: Peromyscus melanophrys (assembly GCA_902168415.1). Lineage (NCBI taxonomy): Eukaryota > Metazoa > Chordata > Mammalia > Rodentia > Cricetidae > Peromyscus > Peromyscus melanophrys. The sequence continues at coordinate 3,630 of CABHPR010125067.1, forward strand.
TAGAGATCAATAGCAATTTAGTGACTCTTAAGTCCTGAGTACCAGCTACCTCCAAAGGCAGCTATTAAACAACACATTTGTACATATTTACATATGAGTATCAACTCTCTATGGTTGCTTACCATCTCCTATGCAATGTGACCATTAATCCTCACAGTACTAGAATTCCAGCCTTCTTTTACAGATGATAAAGCTGAGACAAGATTAGCTTTGTAAGTTGTGCTAGTTCACATACAGTTATTAAGTACCGTACCTATGATTCAAAGGCCATATTGCCACCTATTAGGTTTTAACTCTGGCCTAACCCTTATGTATATGTTTTGCTAGGTACAGAGAATAGTCTATGATAGCTGTACTTTCAGATTTGAATGAATAAGTTTATTAAGTATTTATCAACCCAAAGTAAAAACATAAATGGCAAGAGATAGATATGTAGCAAAATATCATCAAACCAAGTACTCAAAACATCTAGGTGAAATCGACTATGAAAGCCCCGTTAAGGCAGTCAGCTGTAGTTCCTGATCAAGAGAGTCCCAGGCAGAACAGAATGCCCCCACTTGTTGTGGAATATTAGTTTAAAATGTATTACATTTGTTTATGCTGTGGAATTTTGTGTGTGTGTGGTTTTTTCAAGACAGGGTTTCTCTGTGTAGTTTTGGTGCCTGTCCTGGTTCTTGCTTTGTAGCCCAGGCTGGCCTCAAACTTACAGAGATCCACCTGGCTCTGCCTCCTGAGTGCTGGGATTAAAGAAGTGCACCACCACTGCCCGGCTGGAATATTTGTTTAATGATGCAGAGATGTGTTGCATTCTTTTATGTTGCATTTGCTTAACTCTGTGAAGCTGTGTTACTTTGCCTGGCTAAAACACCTGATTGGTCTAATAAAAAACTGAATGGCCAATAGCTTGGCAGGAGAGGGTTATGCAGGGCTGGCAGGCAGAGAGAACAAATAGGAGATGAAATCTAGGCGAGAAGAGAAGAGAAGGAGGAGTGAGAAAAGGAGGAGAGGAAGATGCCAGGGACCAGCCACCCAGCCACACAACCAGCCAGGGTGTGAGAAGGAAAGAAAGGTATATAGATTAGAGAAAGGTAAAAGCCCAGAGGCAAAGGATAGGTGGGATAATTTAAGTTAAGAAAAGCTGGCTAGAAACAAGCCATGCTAAGGCTGGGCATTCATAAGTAAGAATAAGTCTCCATGTATTTACTTGAGAGCTGGGTGGCAGGACCCCAAAGATTAAAAAAAAAGAAGAAAAGAAAGAAAAAAGAAAAAAAATTTATACCCATTCCTTGAGTAAGACTTAGCAGCAGGTAGAGATAACATCAGCAGACTGGGTGCTCACAGCACTCAGTGGAAACCAACTGAAGATGCCAAAGCACTTAGCTAGAGCTCCTGATTAAGCTTTCTTTCCAGGGATGAGCTTTCCAGGGCTGGACTTCTGGCTTCTCTTCCCAGTGCCCATGTTTTTATATCATGAAAGAAACAACAGTAACATCTTTTGGAAACAGATTGCCTTCTAGCTATTCTTAAAGGCACAGTGTTTATATGCATAGGCCAAGAGGAATATGGGTAACCCACTTTTCAATGAGCTCAAGTAGCACATGACAGTTTACCAATATTGTAGCGCGAATTGTTAGGAGGTCTTATTAATAAAAACAAACCCGGTGCCAGTTATTGGGGTAAATGCTGGAAGATCAGAGAAGCAGAACAAGGCACAGCCACCTCACCTTGCCTGTTCCTCAGCTGATCTTGTTTCCTCAGAAGCCTTTGAGTCCTCATCCAAATGGATCTCAGCTGAACTGTGCTGCTCAAAAGCCTAAAAGCTTAACCAAGCTCTAGTTCCTGGTTTTCACGCCTTATATACCTTTCTGCTTTCTGCCATCACTTCCTGGGATTAAAGGCGTGAGTCACCATGCCTGGCTGTTTCCAGTGTGGCTTTGAACTCACAGAGATCCGGGTGGATCTCTGCCTTCGGAATGCTAGGATTAAAGGTGTGTGTGCCATCATTTTCTGGTCTTTGTATCTAGTGGCTGTTCTGTTCTCTGACCCTAGATAAGTTTATTAGGGTGTACAATATTTTGGGGAACACAATATCACCACACAATATAATATACATTATAGTATATAAAGGGAATTTCCTTCCTCTGGGGGTTATATTTCTCATTTATAAGAGACATTGGATTAGATATTCTAAATTCTTCTATTACTTGTGAATACTGACTTCTGTTAACTACCCAGTATTACCTGAGAACAGTTTTGGTGCACTAGAAAACCTTGGTCAGTGGGGCCTTTATATGTACTGTGTCTTCCCCATGGAGCAACATGGAATCATGCTTTTGTAATGGAAGTACAAGACTGGAGTTTTGGGGATTTTGAACTTTAAATATCAGCTTTTTTTTTTTTTTAAATAAGTTTCTACACAAGTAGTCAAGGGATCTTTGTGGACTTATGAGCTTATGCTTCTGTATATAAAATGGACCCACAGGACTGCTTCAAAAATCTTATGAGTTGGTTTATGGAAATGCTCAAACACTTGGCCTGACTCACAGTTGACATTAAACAAATACAGACTTTTATTCTCCCTCAATCTTGTAGAGATTTAAGATTAATGGAGGTTCTGGAGAGATTGCTTTTGTAGAGGATCAGGGCTTGGTTTCCAGCACCCTTATGGTGGCTCACAACCATCTGTAGCAATTCTGGGGGTTTCCACATCCTCTTCTGAGCTCTACAGGTACCAGGCATGCATGTGATATACATACAAACATTCAGGCAAAGCACTCCGTACACATAAAATAAAAAAATAATTAAAATCTTTAAAAGTATATTGATGGGGATAACTATGTATTATAAATTAGACAAGGATGAAGAATCACTTTACTTATACTCTACTATGAAATAAAGATATATACAAATAGTTATTATAGAGACCATTTACAAACATTGTAACAGTGGCATGCAGAATAAAGAATTTTGCTTCCAGCAGTACAGATGAAGAAAGTCTTGATGAAGGAAGATAATGAGGAATGTGGGCCTAGTGAGGAATTTTGGAAAGGGACAGAAGGAAAGAGTGGAGAAAAGAGAACAGTCACTAAGTCTCCTGGATGTATAGGATAGTGATGGCTAACAGAGCCACAGTAAAGGCAGAGTTTAAGCCAGGCTGTAGACACAGGGTGCACATGTTTAAAGATGTTAGGCTTTTCAGTGTGCGTTGATTTGTGTGTGTGACCAGAGTCTTCAGAGGGGTTGAATTGGTGCTTATTTTCTTCTGTTCTTTTTCCTTTCCTCTTTGAAGTTTCATTTCTTACAGAAATATTTGCATATACAAATAAGCCAAAAAGCCAGCACTGGTCACAGAAGTATGCTATCACTGTTTACCTAGGGTCTGAGCTCAAGTCCTCACACTTTTGTGTCAGACTCTTCACTAACTGAGCTATATCCCCAGCCCTGTTTGGTTTTGAGACAAGGTCTCCCTCTGTAGTCTAAGTTGGCCTCGAATTTGAACTACTGATCAATTTGCCTTAATCTCCAGAGCCTGGCTTCTTTAAAACTTACTGAGTTTTATCTACATATTTATTGTAATATAAAATAAAATTAAACATTTTAAAAACCGTATTTCAGTAGCATACCATTAATGTAATGTCCTGTAAAAGAATATCTGTATTCCCAAAACAAAAAAAATTAATAAAATAGCTGCATTGTTTTTGTATTCTATGTCTGTCGTGATAGAAGAGAGTTAAACCTCAGGTCTGCTCCCACTTTCAGTATGTTTCGATAGGCAGCATTGGCGGAAGTAAGTGAAGAAGATGCAGCCTTCTGTTCACAGGTAAAGTGGTCTGAGAGTCTGCTCAGATAACTGTGACTATTAGCACTGACCCTACCCTGAAACTTAGCAAACATACGGTCCTTTCTTAGTGTAGCTATGAGAGCATATCAGTTCATGGCTTCTACTGTTACTGTGAACCCTGTGCTCTTCGTTGACCCACTATTTTACAGAATATGATTCTGTTCGGTAACGAAGTGGCTTTTTTAGAAAATAATCTTTTTCAGTGAGGTATACTGATCTTCCAAATCCTAATACATTTCATGAGGAATCTCATCAGGAACATCTTAAAATACAGACCATCTTCCAAAATGCCCATTTTCCAGAAATCTAACTTTTTGCTTATAAGCTTGAATTTTATTTTTGACAACAAACATTGCCTGATGTTTTCTTTGAAGCATAATTACCAAATTGATAGCCCAATCTGGTTAATTTTGGGAAACTGCATATACTATGTAGCTAGAGTTTTTTTTCTCTGGGTCCCGCCAAGCCCCGGTAGTTTCATAGCCCACTTATAAAATAAACATATAGACACTTATATTATTTAAACTGTTCGGCCATTAGCTCAGGCCTACCATTGTCTAGCTCTTACTCTTATACTCAGACCATTTTTGTTAATCTATATGTCACCACATGTTCCGTGGCTTTACCTGTTGCCTTTACATGATGCTCCCTAGACGACAGGCTGGTGTCTCCTCTCTTTTGTCTTTTTGTTTTCTCAATTTTTCTGTTAGTTCTGCCTATACTTCCTGCCTGGCTAAATACTATACAAAGGTTTAAATAATAAAATTAGTAATTCCTACTGCTACCTCAAGGACTTTATTAAACAAACTTGGCATTTATATTTGTTCCAAATGTAAGCTGAAAAAAGAAATCCAGTGAATATCCTGGAAAGTAGGATGTGGTTCTTTCTAGAATCTGGGACTATTTTATGTTACATGTGTTAGTTTTTTTCGCTGTTACCCTGCAAGAAAATGTCACGAAACACGACAGAATCCGCTGGTAGAGTTTATTGGGGGGACAGAGGGGGTGAGTGACCGCGCGGAAGAAAGCACGTGTGAGGAAGAGGGTTAGGCAGAGTCATGGCGGCTTTTTATAAGGCGGGGCGTGTCCAGGTGGACGTAGATGACGTAGGCACGCTGCGCGCTTGCGTGGCTACGTGACCTCACGGACCCTGGTCACGCGAGACGCCTTGACTGGAAATGGCTATCCTGTCCTGGAGCTAGCCAGGCGGGTGTGTGTCCGCCGGGCAAATGTGTCCGGGTCCGTTGCCTAGTTACAAGACGCTTTGGACCGGAAATCCTTGGGGCATGTTGTACACCCTTCAACATGGAAAAAAGGAATTAATGTCCAAGTGGAATTAAAGTTGCTCATCCATTTCCCTAACATAGAGGACATGCTGTGGGTTATCCAGGTGAGCTCAATGTAGTGGTAGGGCTTTTCAGAAGTGAAACTAGTAAGAGAAGGAGAATTCTGAGTGAGGTGTGTGGCAAAGATTCAACCTGAAGCTGAGTAGAAAATGGAGAAAGTGGACCACAAGCCAAAGAGTGAAGTCTGCGTCTTTCCTGGTTTCCTCAGTTACTACAGGCTACGTATTCACATCTGAAGATTTAGAGCTGCTAGAAGCATCCAATAAGAGAAAACTTGCAATGTTTGTCTTTCTGGGTCTAAGTTACCTCCCTCAATATGGTCTTTTCTAGTTTAATCCACTTACTTGCAAAGTTCATGATTTTGTTTGTTTTTACAGCTGAATAGTATTCCAGTGTGTATGTATTACATTTTCATTATCCGTTTGTCTATTGTAGGACATTTAGTTTGTTTCCATTTTCAAGCTTTTGTGAATACAGCAGCAATGACCTTGGCTGAGCAAGTATCTCTAGAGTAGGATGTTGAGTCCTTTGGGCACATGCCTAGGAGTAGTATAGCTGAGTCATATGGCAGACTTATGTTTAGGTTTTTGAGAATTCTCCATTCTCCACACTGATTTCCATAGTGGCTGCACCAGTTGGCAATCCCACCAACAGTGAATGAGAGTCATCCTGTCCTGGTTTTGTGTGTGTGTGTGTGTGTGTGTGTGTGTGTGTGTGTGTGTGTGTGTGTGTGTTTGTGTGTGTGTGTGTCAGTTATTTTGTTGATCTTTTCCGTTCTGACTAGGGTAAGATGAAATCTTAAAGTTGTTTTGATTTGCATTTTTCTAATTTCTAGGGACAATGGCTTTCTCCTCTTCCCCCACCCTCCTCTCCCTCCTCCTCCTCCTTTTGAGAATTCTGTATTCAAATCCCAGGTCCATTTTTCAGATTTTTTTTTTAATTCTTTGTATATTCTGCATACTGATCCTCTGTCAGAGGTCTCCATTCTGTGGGTGTCCCTTTCACTTGATGGATTGTTTCTGTAGCCATGCAGAAGCTTTTTAGTTTTAGGAAGTCCCACTTGTCTGTTGTTGGTCTTGATTCTTGGCACAGTGACTCCTATTCAGGAAGTCCTTTCCTACACCTGTATCGTGTATGGCACTGCCCATGCTTTCTTCTCACCTTTCCAGTGTTTCAGGTTTCAGGTCTAGGTCTGTGATCCATGTGGAGTTAGTTTTGGTGCAAGGTGATAGATAACAAGTCTAGTTTCATTTTTCTGCAAGTGGACATCCAATTTTCCCAGCACCATATGGTGAAGATGCTTTCTTTTCCCCAGTTTATGTTTTTTTATTTTTTGTCAAATGTTAAGTGGCTGAAGTTATGTGTGCTCATGTTTGGGCCTTCAATTCAATTTTGTTCCATTTGTCTACATGTCTGTTTTTGTACCAATGCCATATTGTTTTTATTACTATGGCTGTATATCTTAAGAGACGGAATTTTAATTAATCCTGCCGACCCCCACCCCAGAAATATATATCAACTTATCTTTTATTATGTATTTCAGTTACCATTTATTGTCATTTCCTTTAGTATTTCTTTTTTAAGCAAGGCTGCTAGCAACTATTTCTCAGTCTTTATTTAATATTGTTTAGAGACAATGACCAGATTTTGCCTTCAGTTTACTGATAGTTATCCTAGATTCAGAATGTTTGATTGACACTTTTCCCTCTTAAAGCTTTGATGTTTTCCAAGTATGGCATTCTGATTTCTGTGGTATAAGGCTAGTATTTAATGATATTGATGTTCCCCTTGTGTCGTAGTTTTCTCTATACAAGGTACTCTGTTTGTCTTTGAGTAGCTTGATTATACGTAGTGATGAGTGTCTTCATCCTACTTAGGATGCTGAAATGTCTTCCATAGGTAAGTTAATGTTTATCATGAAGTTTTTCATGTTTTTATCCATTATGGCCTCAAATATTATTTTAGCACTTTATTTATGTAATCCCCTGCTGGTATTCCCTTTACATTTTTTCATTTGTTTGTTTTTAATACTTGTATTTTCTCACATGTCTGAATCTTTGTTCATTCTTTAAAAATTCTTGTTTATCCCTTTTGTTGAAGTTGGGTAATTTATATTCATTCATGTTAAATTATTATTTCTTTAGTCACATAGTGACAGAGCTCTATAATGAATTTTATTTACTGTTTTGAAAATTCAAATTTAGAATTCCCTTTTGTTATTTATTTTCATTGTTCATTCTCTTGCTCATGTTGTCTGAGAACTTGCAATATTCCTGCCTCTACCACCCAAGTACCTGGGGTACAGATGTTCATCAACCTAACTGCCTGTTCCCCACCCCCCGTTTCTCTACTGAAAAAAATTATTAATTTTTTGAGACAGAGTCTCACTATGAAGCCCTGGAATTCACTGTGTAAATCAGCCTGGCCCCAAACTAGCAGAGGTCCTCCTGACTCTGCCTCCCTCCCAAATGCTGGAATTAAAGATGTGAGCCATCTTGCCCACCTAGAACATATTTTTAATATCTATTTTGAAGTCTTTATTTCAGGCCAACAGTATGAAAATATGTAGAGAATTTCTATTACCTATTTTTTCTGTCTATATATAATCTTCATTTCTTATTGAAAACTGACCATTTTAGATTGTATATTATAACAACTCTATATTCTGTGGGGTTTTTTTTCAGTTTCCATTACCACTTTATTTTTTAAATTTCCCTATGATAAATGTACTGTGTGATGTATAACCTTGTGCTGATGATCATAAATGTCTGTGTTTTTAAATTCTTGCTTTAGTTTCACATTTGATTTCCTGGAACTCATTCTGTATCTGTAGTTTGGATGGTGCCTGTGGCTGAACAGCTGTGCTTAAACTCTTCAAGTCAGTGATTCCATTCTCTCAGCTCATGGTGAACTCTGTAGTGTGTAAGGGTAGATGAATGCTGTATGTGAGAAAGGACAGACAGATGTCACTTCCTGCTGTCTCCTTTTCTATCATCTCTTCTCATATGCTAGTGCTCGCTTTTTGGGCTCCTTTGTCCAACTCTGCCAAGCCCAAGCACACTTGTTCCAGTTACAACTGTGACATGGGACCAGCAGAACTGCTGGCTGCCTGACTCTCCTCACTTCCAACATCTTTACTTCCATTCACAACATGGTTGTGTTAAATAGATTCTCTTTGGCCATTGCAAAGATGTTTCTGGTCCTAAACTGGGAAAACCTATATGCTGACTGGGTTGTAATTGCTGGTAACAAGAATATCCAGAATGTTACTATCCAAAAGTTATACTTTAATTTCAAAAATTTAATTTAAAAATACTTAGGTATTAAGTAATTAAATTTAATTAACTTTAATGTGAATATGGGAAAGCAATGACATTTATACTGAAGGAAAATGGGCCAAATAAGTTTAATAAATAAAATGTAATCTATTTGAAAAATAAAAACTACTGGAACTTCCATGTTCGTTACAGCTGATTTCTAAATTGAACCGTTTGTCAGCTCTGGCTAACCCTATGGTTTCTGTGTTGGGAGAGCATCTGTGGGTCATTCTCAACCGTGGTGGCAAGGCCTGCTTCTAGTCTTGTTTCATGAATGGAATGCTTTCTTGTCTTGATTTCCTCAGTCTGATTGAAAATATGTATATTCCATTAATTGATTTATGATTTCTTATGGGTAATTTTTATTTTTGCCTAGATATCAAATGTACACCTTTGTTCAACTGTTGAGAGGTACTTGGCTGTTGTTGGTGGACAAAACTGCATCTGTGCTCAACGTTTTCCTCCGCATAAGCCAAGATAAAGAAAACAGTACAGACTTTTGAAATATTCAAACTGATTTGTGTTGGATGACCGCAGGAAAAATGTGCTTAGCAGATATTCTGGATAAATACACCATCATACAAAAATTTTAGACAAATACATAAAATAATTATAACATTGAAAATATGAAGTGAATACAAATAAATCTAACACTCAATAGATACATGGAATTCCCATGGAAGTAATAATAAAGCATTAGTGCATGAAAATAAGACCTTGAAATGGCATATGATACACACGGTTTCGAAATCTCAGTTCCATGGTCTGGGGTTGAAGCTTCATGGTTGAGTGCTTGCCTAGCATGGTTAATGTCCTAGGTTCAGTTCCGTGGAAAGAAACCTTGATGCTGTCCTGTTGCTCAAGTTCCCAATGCAATCTCAATAAGTTCTTCAATATTTACTGTTGATTGAAAAGAAAATACCGCCGGGCGGTGGTGGCGCACGCCTTTAATCCCAGCACTCGGGAGGCAGAGGCAGGCGGATCTCTGTGAGTTCGAGGCCAGCCTGGGCTACCAAGTGAGCTCCAGGAAAGGCGCAAAGCTACACAGAGAAACCCTGTCTCGAAAAACCAAAAAAAAAAAAAAAAAAAAGAAAAGAAAATACCACTACAGGATGTTCTAAATTACACATAAGAGCGAAAACTCCCTAGACAAAAATAACATAGGGTACTTGCTGCAGATAAAGACAGGCTCACTGGTGACACCTTGTTAGTGGAGTTGTAATCATGGACAAGAGTCTCAGGGCCAGGTATAAATGAACTTAACCCGAATCTTTTTAGTAGGAATCTCAATTATCTTGAGTATCTTTAACAAAGGTAGACACTTTTTAAAAATAGTGAATATTAGAGAATGGTTAAATAATATTGTAACACAAACACCAAGTAACAGTGACAGAACCTATTTTTAACAACATTGCCTAGTGAAGGGTGGAAAAGATGGCTCTAATAAACTGCCCAGAACAATGGGTAACTAAAAGAAAAAAGCAGTTGAATTGAGTCATGTTGTCTGTTTTCTCTGGTTCAGCTATAACCTTCCTTACAGGACCAAAGATATTCAAAAGAGAAATATTTCGCCTCTCCCTTTATCATCAGACTATTAAAACAATGGTCCTTGAGTAATTAACATTTCCCCAGAAATCTTACTAGGAGAAGGAAAAGGCTGAGGCCAGGTGTTAGCCCGAGGAGGAACTTGTCTCTAGGAAAAACAGTTCCTGCAGGTCTGTCAACTTGTCAGGCTACCTTTCAAAAGACTCTGGAGCTAGGACTTTATCAGCTCAGAGATGATTGTCTCACACCTTGACCAAGACAGCTTGCTTGTGTTCACCTCTTGCTTCCTGTTCAATCCTGAACCAATGTCAGGCCTCCAAAGATGCATTTGGGGCCAAGGATCGCTCGACTGCTTTGCTGCTCATGCCAATATGAGCACAGTGAATCCATCATTCTCTGCTTTGCCCTGTTCTTTGTCTCTTTAATTGAACTATTGAAGATAAGTGGCAGGGCCTAACTTCTTGGGGGTGCTGGTGCCCAGGCTCTGACCCTAACAACACCAGTAACATAATCAGGATTTATTCTCTTAGAGCTGAAATTCCTTAGGAATTATCAGTATTTAAAAATAAAGTTTTAAATATATTTTTTCCTAAGTGCCACTGTTTTGATGTGCACACACTCTCTGGTCCTTATTGTTAATTAACTTTTCTTCAGTAGCCCATCAGAATGTCTTTATGTATCCCAACATAGTTCATTTAGAGCTCAAACCTAGAAGCATAATATCAAAATAGAAGCTTTACTATCAGCATAGATGGTCCGTGTTTTAAATGTGTTCCCCTCCCCCACTGTGCCAGTGATGAGGCTTTGTCTGATTATCTTAGAGATTTTGGGAAAGACGAACATTTGTGCTAACAACTCATAAGGAAATAATGTTTTATCTGCTTGAGATTAGAAGACAGCTCACTCTTAGAGTCTTCTGAAATAAAATTAGGTAAGAAATGCCTTTCTTCATATTTTGAATAATTTTGTACTCTGCCTACTCAGTTTCCTTCAAGGCATCTATAATTTTATTCCTGCGGCCTCTGAAAGAATACAGTTAGTATATTTCTTCAGGAAGTTAGTGTGCCAGCCAGCTGTCAGCCTTATGATATACCTGATCTCTGATGTCAGGGGAAGCACAATTCAATTTTAAACCAAGTTTTCTGCATGACAGTGCAGCTGGGCTGCCAGAATCTCTCTTATTGTCGCTTTCTTTGAAATTCCCTATTCTACACAAACAGTCTATTTTATTTTTAAATCCTTTGTGTGAGATGAAACCATCACTAACTGACTTTGTCTTTAGTTAAAAATCAATGCATTGAGTGAAATAATCTGTACTTGTGCTACCCTTTCTCATTTCTACAAAATAAAATACCACTGTTTGTTTAGCTTGTGACTTGTCTAAACATGTTGAAAGCATTGACTATAAGGCATAACACCCAGGCTCTGCGAGAGAACTCTGACAAGTTCAGTCAAAGGGAAAAGAGGAATAATTTATAAAAGGCACTGCAGATAATGATGCCAGGCAGTGATTTTAAAATGCATCCATGTCACCTTTTAATGAATTAGATTTGTCAACAGCAAATGTTTTATGCACTACTTCTAATAAAAGTGGCACATGAGGAATTGCAGTGCTTTGAGGATGGTTTCTTCAAAGCTTTAGGATAGCTTCAGTTCCAAGATATTTTTAAATGATAGATATTTAAAGGTTTGTTTAAATAATATCAAGGTTATGACACAAACACCAACTGACAAACTTGGGGAGTTTCAAAGAGGCGGTTGACACGCCATCACTATTTCACAGAGCGACTGCTTTTTAAATTAGGAGGGGAGCAGGCTGGTTTGGGGATTTCTGTCAGTTAACTTTAAGTTCTCTTGTTATTTTGGTTGGTGTCACAACCTTAATGTCAACTTTTCAAATAGATTTCTACATTTCCTTTGGTTTGGGGTCATTAAAAAATGCATCTGACAAATCTAGGAGGCATAAATAGGTCAAACTGAAGTAGAGTTACTTGCTTTTGGATGTGAGAGACAGCTAATACCTGCCTTGTCGAGGGTAATAGTTAGCCCAGGCGTTTTCATGGGTTTTGTTTTGCAGCTCTATTTGATTTGGAAAAATGTGAAACGAAGTAAGAAGATATGATGTTGGTCTAATCCTGCTCACTCTGTTTTTCTTGTATTCCTCGTCCTAATGATTTGATATTGGTGATTTTTGCTCTGATAATATTGTTAAACATGAAACAGCAGGTGACTGTGGGAGGAGGAAGGTCTGGTGATAGATGCTGAGATATTTTTCAGGTTGAAATTTTACCTCTGTTCCATACTAGTGTTCCTATTTTTGATCCATGGTTTGTATCGTATATCATTCTTAAATCACCACAGCTCTGAAGCTGTTTTTTCTAAACTTCAGTCCTTAAACAACAAAAGGTAATTTTAATTTTAAAACAGATACGAATATTTCTAAATTTGGAGGAAGTTTTTCAAATAAGTGAATTGGAGCACACTGTGTACCTGCTTTTCTGACATAGAAATGAAGTGTGGTCTCTAAATAGCTGAGATCCTGCTAGCTTCCTGCAAATGCGTTCATATCAGTTTCAGATCTATGAGTCTAATAAAGCCGCACAGTGTATCCCACTTACGTTTTGAATGTCCTTCACTGTGAAGTGGCATCCTGATGACCGCTTGGAGAAGAATGGCAGCAGTGTGTGAGTGTTTCTGTTGCTCAGTTGATTCTAGAATGGCTTTCTAATGGTGCCAATATATGCTCTTAATATTTTTCCATAACACCAACGGATGGCGCTTATTGAGTTCTATATGTCACGGAGTCTTCAGAGTACAGCCCATGGGTTGACTTGTGTGATCTTGATAGTTGATCCTTTAGTTGTAGACGTGGTAGAGAGACGCTTACCTAGCTCGTGAGTAATAGAGAGAAGCTCAGACAGAAATGTCACTCCCTGATTTGCTGTCTAGCCAGCAGGGTTTGTGTCACTTTGGAACTGTTTAGAAATGCAGAATCTTGGAACTACTGAATATCTACAATTTAACAATAATGATTGAAACCTGAGAAACAGCTTTAAATGATACTGCCTTTCTATGTAGAATAGTACTTATCTTTTAAAAGGATTTTCTAGTTGTAAGTATGACACTAAAATTCCATCTTTATGCTAATTTGGGGACTTGTCACTGCCGGTGCTTTAGTATGAGATCCAGTAGTTAAGCACAAGCAGTGCTGACATAAACCCAAATTATCTTGAAAGTCATTGCATGGAGAACAGAGTACAATAATCCAGAACATAAACAGGCCTTTCTTTCTGGGTAATGATTTCAATGTTCAAAAACTTCATTGAGTCCAGATTCTAGAAGCATACAGCCTGAGTTTGACTGCCCTTCGTGGGCTGGGCTCTCCCGTTACCTGTGTGCATTCTTCTGCCTGAACTCAGACCCTCGTACATGTGTGGCAGGGATTTTACAGCCTGAGCCATCTCCCCATCACCTCCTGCCCTCAGCTGCCTTGTTTATTTTATTTTTTTGTTTGAGACAGTATTTTACTCTGTAGCCTAGGCGATCCTCTGTTGCGGAATATTACTTTAACTATGTAAAAGTGTGTTACATTTGTTTATGCTGCCTTTGTTAACAGTGTAAAGATGTGTTACGTTTGTTTTTGCTGCATTTGTTTAATTATGAAAAGGTGTGTTGCTGTTGCACCTTGCTGCTTAGGGTGCCCAATTGGTCTAATAAAAAGCCGACTGGCCAATAGCTAGGCAGGAGAGGGATAGGTGGGGCTGGCAGGCAGAGAGAATAAGTAGGAGGGGATCTAGGCTTGAGAAGAATGAGAGAAGAAACAAAGGAGAAAGAGGGGGACATGCCTGGGCAAGAGGCCAGGAAGCTGCCAGACAGACACCGGAGGGAGCAGGAAAATAAGACACACAGAAGGAAGGAGAAGTCAAAGGTAGATAGAGAGAAACGGGCTAATTTAAGTTAAAAGAGCTAGCCAGAATGAGCCTAAGCTAGGCCAAGCATTCGCAACTAGGAAGAACTCTCCATCATTCATAACTAATAAGAAATCTTTGTGTCCTGTTGGGAGCTGGTAATGGCCCCAAAGAGAAAGCCTGGTCCAGCCCTCCAGTTTGTGACCATCCTGGTCCCATCCCCTGAGTGCTGTGCCACCACAGCCAGCTGCTTCTCATCCCGAAATAAATTTACACTTCATACTTGTTGGTTTTCTCTTTGTGATTAATTACCTAACTTTTGTTAAAAAAAAAAAAAAGCTCACCACAAACACACAAACTGAGATATTTTTGTTCTAGTCCAAACCACAGACTTCAGCTTTTGTGGTTTTTGAGATCATCTTCCTGTGCCACCCTCTGCCCATGAGTTTCTGTAAATGCCACTTGATTGTATGATGTTTAACCAGTTCAGTTTAAAATGAGAATGAAATGTGTTAATGTCATATTGTAGTTTTAAGCTTCTCTGTGCTTTTGTGCCCTGCCTTATGCCACAGCCCTGCAATCTCAGCTCTCCAGGCTAAGTAAGGTCTGAAGAGAACAGGATCAAAGTCAGCCAGAACAACTTTGGGACACTTTATTCAAAACTGGGTAAAGATAATGTGATGTGAGGCCATTTGGCCAACATCTTACTCTAAGTAATACAGAAAAATTAGATGAATAAAGCATGTTCATTTAAAGGCTAGAAGTTAGAGAACCTGGTCTGTTTCCTTCAGTGTGAGCATAATTCAGACATAATCATCTGAGTCCTTAGAAGAATAATGGTTTGGTATGCAAATGCTCACCTACCCACTTTCCAGAAACACATCTAAAGTGGGAAGTAATACTGTGTGTTCTTGGAGAGCAACACGTGCAGGCTTACCTGTAAACGGCATCAGGATATAAAGACCTGGTGAGGAGAATTCCCCAGGGAGCATTTATGTTGCCAGCTTGGTTTCCTAAGCTGAGAGAATTTAATTTACCACATCTGGGGTGGCCCAGGTATTTAGATATTTAGCAAGTATCTCCAGTCATTCAGTTTTAGCTGACTTTGCACTTTCTGAAAAGCATTGTGACAGGTACTATGGGGGTTGGGGCTTTTGTTGATATATCTTTTGCAACAATATCCACTTTCATAATTTTTTCCCAGCCTCTGATCCTGCTTTTTCTCATACCCCCCCAACCCGCCGTGATCCCCAAGCAAACCCTTAATTTCTGTGTTGTTTTGTTTTCCCTCTTTCTTAACCTCTTCTAAAGGTGATTGGTTATAAATTTATAGACAATCCTACAACATGATCACAAAGACCTCTTGCCTATCAGAAATCTTGAATTAAAGGCTAGGAGTTTGAATAAATTTAGAATTTGTCAACAATATTTAAGGAAAGGGAAAATTAATAGAAAAGTAAAATAGGAAGTAGAAAGTATCTGGACAGTTATTTGGGATAAGCAATGATTTGTAATTTTAAAAAATTTATATACACACTCACTCACACATGAGCTACTTTTTTTTTAACCTGTGGGTTATCATCTAAGGGGTTTAAATATCTCGGTCTTCTATGCTGCATGACTTTGAGGAGCTGTGGTTCATTTTTGTTGTCAGCTTCCTTGGATTAGAAGGTGTCTAGGTCATTCCTGGGATGCACCTTTGGGCATGACCTTTTCTGAGTTTCCAGAAGCTTTAACTGAGGAAGGAAGACCCACCCCAGGCATAGGCTGGTCTATCCCCAGACTGGATTCAAGAGTGAATAAAAAGAGGAAAAGGAAAGCACAATAGCAGAGCAGTGTCTTCCCCCTTGTTTCCTACTCCAGCCCTGGGAAGCCAGTCTGGAGCCATGCCTTCCGCTCTATGATGAGTTACGTTCTTCCGTTTTAGGCCACAGCAACAAGAGAAAAGTAAGGAATTTTTTCACTGTTCTCTATCTCTGGCCTGGACATTTCCATTTATACAGGTCACTCAAAATGACATGGTTAACATTGAACATACCATGCCTTATCATCACTATTTCATACCAAGATGTTTTAAAATCTATTCATCAACTACCATTCTGTCATTACTACTGAAGACTCAGAATTTTCTCCATGATTACTTAGTCCTTATAACATAAACTCTGTAACCTCAGCCCTCTACTGTAGAACACTTGCTTAGTATGTGTGAGTATGTGATTCCTCCCCAGAATCAAAAATTAATAAATTAATTTACGGTACAAAATGGTAGAAACTGTAACTGTTCGTGGGATAGCGCATTTTTATTTTATGGCACCCCTTAGCAACAGCGACAACAACAAAGGGAGCCGTGCATATTTAACGCGTGGTACTTGTTTCCTCAACTGACTGAGACGAGTGCTGCAGCTGGACAAACCTCTCTCACCCGCCAGCCCCACAGCCGCTCAGACCCAACCGAGTAAACACAGAGACTTCTATTGCTTACAAACTGTATGGCTATGGCAGGCTTCTTGCTATCTAATCCTTCTATCTTAAATTAACCCATGTCTATTAGTCTATAAGTTGCCACGTGGCTCGTGGCCTTCCGGTACCTTACATCTCCCTTGTCATGGCGGCCGCTGGCAGCGTCTCTGACTCAGCCTTCCACTTCCCATCATTCTCTTCTCTGCTTGTCCCGCCTATACTTCCTGCCTGGCTACTGACCAATCAGTGTTTTATTTATTAACCAATCAGAGCAACACATTTAACATACAGAACATCCCACAGCAGAGTGTGTTCATGAAAGGATGACATTATTTCATGTTTAGAAGTTATAGAACTATGTGTGTAAGATTCAGAAACATCTAGATCAACCATTGTCTTGTTAAAGACTGTACCTTTATGTAACACATTTTAATACTTAGAGAAGGCACTGGGTCCAAAGAACAATGCTTTACTTAGATCAAGTGATTGCTCTAAATTAATTCTTCCATTTTCAACTTCAAATTTTCTTGCACATGTATGAAAAATGAAACAATAGCTGTTAGTTCACTGCTCCTGTTAGTACAACAATAGATAAATAATATCAGTTGTACATGGATGTCATTGGATACTTTTTAATAAGAGGTAACCAGGAGACTGAGGAAGGAGATGGCCACAGATTCAAGGACAGCCTATACTGTAGTGTGAGTTGTTGGGGAAAGAAAATCCAGTAATGGTTCAAATTTCTTATATAATCCATAAAATCAAAGAGAGGGTTTAGGAGTCCATTTTGTCAAAGGTGAATGTGGTGTTTTGAATGAGAATGGTCCCCATAGGTTCATATATTCGAATGCTTGGACCCATTTAGTGGAACTGTTTTAGAAGGATTAGGCAGTGAGGCCTTTTTGGAGGAAGTGTGTTGCTGGGGGGTAGACTTTGTGGTTCCAAATGCCCATGACAGGCCTAATGTCTTTCTTTCTGCCTGACCTTTCTGCTACTGCTCTAGTGCCATGCCTGTATGCTTCCTGCCATTATGATCATGGACTAACTTTCTAAAACTGTAAGCAAGCCCCTAATTAAATTCTTCCTTTTATAAACTCCATGATCATTATAGCACTAGAACAGTAACTAACACTGTGAAATTCTTGATTTTGTCATAAATACTGTTATAAATTGTATGTCAATGGTAACAAGATAATGGAAGCATTTTTCTTGATAATATTAAAGTATATTTCTGTGGAACACATAGAAATTTTTGTAATTAATTTAGAGCTGCATTGGGATATGTTATGATGCACTTGGTAGTTCCTAACTACGTACAAAATGTCCACAATAGTCAACTAATCCAGTGGAAGGTATACTTTAAAAGTTTAACTGTAGTTACTCATATGCAGTGTAAAAAGCTTATAATCATCTGAGTAGACTAAAGTTGAAAAAGCACAGTAATTTAATCACATTAGTATATTTTTTCTCATTAAATTTTAGAGTATTTGAGACTATAAAGAATTACTTTGCAGACTCATGTACATGTTTTATTGTGGAATTAAATATTTTTTAAAATATATCCTCTAAATTTTAGCTGTCATTTCTCCATCATTAATTAGAAATGTTTAGCACAAACCTTCAGTAAATTCATGACAAAACATTTAGTTTATATGAAGATTTTTTGTAATTGAAAATAATAAAAATATAGAAAACATAGATTCAAAACAGGACCACATACATTATAGTTCCAATGAATCAAAGGGAAAATTGAATAAATTTACTGTGAGCTCAGATGTGTTTAAATGTGAAATATTATAATTTGTTTATCAGTATTCAGATTTACAGGGGAAATATTTTAATGGAGTTGTTTTTATTGTTGAATAAGTATATTCTGATTCAGAATGAAATTCTGTAAGAAAGTTTACTGTTACAGGATATTTGATCAAACTGTGAATCCTGAAATTGCATTATTTGCTGGAGAAAACTGTTTCCAGTTGTGCTATGGCTCAGCCCTAGCACACACATTTAATCCAATAACTTTCTGCTTGACTATTGTAAGTAGGATTAAATAAAGTCAACCATAGGTCAAGCGGTAGAACAAGCAACCATTTGACAAGAAATAACTATAAAGAGTAAGAGAAAGTGGGGAGGACAGAGAAAGAGGGAGACAAACAGGAAGTAGAAGGGAGGGACATCCTGTTGGAGGAGTTTTTCCTTGAAATGGTGTAGGAGAAAGCTCTCTTTCTGGGACATTGGTGGAGGAGCAAGCAGGTGGGTGCTTTCTCTGCCTCTCTGTCTAGCAGGTTTTTACTCCAGCATCTGGCTCCTGAGTCTTTATTGGTAAAATTGAACAAAAGAGTCTTAGTTAAAAACAACAGCTTACAATTTAGTGATATTAAAACTTGTAAAACATTCTAAATTATCATCTTTATTTGATGTGTTTTATCTTTTTATGTTTTTTAAAAGCTGTTGGCCAAAGAAAGATATGCAACATAGAGGGAAAAAAAAAAGACTGAGCTAAAATATTATGTATTTTATTACCAAATTAAACTTGAGATGATTCCTGGTGCTTAATAAATTTATTAGGATGTCTTAAACCTGGGAAAAACATTTTCTAATTTAAAGTATATTCCTTTAGCAGGACATGGTGGTGCAT
Source organism: Peromyscus melanophrys (assembly GCA_902168415.1). Lineage (NCBI taxonomy): Eukaryota > Metazoa > Chordata > Mammalia > Rodentia > Cricetidae > Peromyscus > Peromyscus melanophrys. The sequence continues at coordinate 22,685 of CABHPR010125067.1, forward strand.
ATCTGTGTCCCCAGATTTGGAAAGCTGAAGAAGCGAATTAAATGTTCAAGTTCAGCTTAGACTATATTTCAAGACCTTATCACAAAAAAATTAAAATATGAATCAGGGCTGGAGAGATATGTCAGAGGTTAAGGTCTCGTGGTACTCTTGCAGAGAACCTGAGATCAGTTCCTTATACCTACATTGGGGAGCTCATGACTACCTGTCCTGTAACTCCAGCTCCAGGGAATCAAACATCTTCTTCTGAGCCCTCCATGCATTTGTACACACACACACACACACACACACACACACACACACACACACACAAATACAAACAAAATCTTAAATGACATATTTATTATTCATGTAGGAGTCATTTGAAGTTATCAACAGTTTAAAGTTTTTTAGCCATAAAATGCAGCTTGAAAAATATAAAAATAAAACAATCATTAAAATAAGATATGCATTCATTAGAAATATATTTGTGCATAACAGATATACTGCTAACAAAAGATTAAAATAAAATATAAAAGGGTGGCTGGAGGTATAGTTTTATGTCTACCATTTGTAAAGCCCTTTTGATCCCGAGTAACACAAAATATAAAATAATATCATGGGAATTTGTCAATAGTCATTTGTCTATATGCTTTTATTATAGGAACAAATATTTTTCTTTATAGAGAAAAAATAGCTTTTTAAAAAATGAGTATTTTGTGTCTTTTTTGTTTGTTTTGATACTGGGCTTTTGACACAAGGTCTTGCTGCACAACCCAGGCTGGCCTTTAACTCAGAATCCTCCTGCTTTAACTTTCCAAGTTGTAAGTTTACAGCTGTTACCCGACCCAGAAAGGAATTTTATTTTTAAAGCAATCCTTAATATAATTATTATAAGATAGACAAATACAGCAAATTATAGAATTTTTATATTAATATATACATTTAAAAATTATATTTAAATGTACCAGGATCTATCCCTGGTGCTTGAGCTGGCTTTTTGGAGCCCATTCCCTATGGTGGGACACCTTGCTTAGCCTTGATGCAGGGGGAAGGGGTTTGGTCCTGCCTCAACTGAATGTACCAGGCTTTGCTGACTCCCCATGGAGCCCTTACCCTTTTGGAGGAGTAAATGGGAGGTGGGTGACTGGGGACCTGGGGGTAGGCGGGGAAGTGGGAAGAGAAATGGCATGGGGAACTGTGGTTGGTATGTAAAATGAAAAAAAATTTAAATAAATAAACAAAAAAATGTATTTAAATTATTTCTAGTTCTCCTTTTTAATTTCAAAAATTCCTGGTTTGTATAATAGATTGTTATCATTCTGTGGTGTTTGAGTTATCCTTTCCTTCTGAACCATCTGTCTCTTTTTCTAAATGGTGGCTGCATGTTTATACCAGACTACAGTTCTTTTAAAAAATATTTAAATTTATTTCTCTTATAACATGTTTGAATATTTTGTGAGCATATTTATCAGTTTGCATTATGTGCATGTCTGTGTCCCATGGAGGCCAAAAGAGGGTATTAGATCTCCTTGAACTGGAGTTACAGACAGTTGCGAGTTGCCATGTGAATTCTGGGTATTGAACCTGGTTTTTTTTTTTTTCTGTCTTAAAAAGATCATTTCTGGTCCAGAAGAAAGTATGAGTTTGAAAGTAATCATCTACAAAATGTGGAGAATAAGGAAAATGCTCCACCAGTCCAAATGGACTTAGAGTTTATAGAACCCAGTTGGATGTGATAGGCAAGTCTGAGAGATGTGACTGTATTGTTATTAGAGATACCTCAAGATAAAGAAAAAGTTTGAGAAAGATCATAGTAAGGTTAAGTTTTGTTAAGGTTGAGATACCTGTCGTTTATCCAAGAGAGAGAATCTCTCGATGATTCAGCTCTCTTGAGTCGAATAGCTGGGACGGGAGTTCCACTGTAGCGGCAACATGGAGGAGGATGAAGTTGTCCAATCATTGGACCCAAAGGGATGGAAGACAGAAGCTGCTCAGAGAAAGTGAATGTTGCCCGTCTAGGCTTGCAGAAGGGCTTTCAGGGGTGCCGCCACAGACACAGGTGGCCACTTGTCCCAACAAACATATAGAATTTACTATTGTGTGACCATACTGAGAGCAAAGGGCCCCGCAATCTGAACCTCTGCTACCAGAAGCTAACAAAAAGCCCCGACAGAGAAAGGACTATGTATGGTCAAGCAGTCTCTGTCAGATTGTGTCTCCCTGCAGCCTCCTCCAGGATAAGGAATTACTACTGCCTTTAGTTATTCTTGACTAATCACACATTTATCTATGAGACCCATTATTCTTGGAATCAAAGGTGACTGCAGAGAAAATGACTCAGAAAAGGAAAATTCAAAAAGGCAAGGTGGCTTTAGTTTCTTCAGGTTAAGGCAATTACTGGTGACTTCTAAGCATGTTCTCGTATTAAACAAAATGTGAAAGCTGGCGGTTGGCTGGAGATCTATATCTATAAATCAGAAGAGTGCTTGAGACCAGCATGCACACAAAGCCTGTGTTTCAATCCCCAGCACTGTGTATGTAAGGTGGCATGCAAATACGTTTAATCCCAGCACGTGAGTATTGTAAAATCAAGGTTATTCTTAGCTACATAGCAAAATTGAAGCTTTCCTGGGCTACATGAGACTGTCTCAGAAAACAATGGAACAAGTTACTGGACAGCAATCTGTTAATTATGCTATATTTGCAAATATAGAAGTTATTTTAGCTACTCTTACCTTGGTGCTTTCAGGTTTAAAGAGAGATAATTACCAGATTAATACAAAACACCCCTAATTGATTACTGTGTTTACAACAGGAATTGAGTAGGAATCCATCTCACAGTTCAAGGTAGCCAGAAGATAGAGCAAAATTAAGACAGACAAGGCAAGCTTTTGTCCTTTTAGTGACTTACTAAGTACCTCCAGGCCCAAGGGAAGAGTCAGTGTGCTTTTAGAAAAGGAGCTTCTAAGGCCATCTTACAGTGTTCAAGATTGAGTTCAAAGAGAGTGGTCTTAAAGACAGTGGGTTCCCACTGGGAGAAGAGTCTGGATTTACAAGTTCAAGGAAGGACTGCCATGAGACATTTGTGTGGTCCCTGAAGTTTAGAAGAAATTTGGGCCTTGAAATGTTCCCAGAAATATCGTTTAAAACTTTTAAGTATATTCGATAAACTAAACTTCAAAGAGATAATTCTCCTCCATATAGTTTTGCACAATAGCTCATTCTCATGCTCCTTTGCAGGTCTTCTGTCATTTGTGTGTGTTCGTGTGTTCATGTCTGTTCATAGGTGGTGGAGATCAGGGATTGAAATAAAGTGTTTTCCTTAATCTCCCTATGTTACTTTTTGAGACAGAGTTTTTTCACTAACCTAGAGCTTGCCAATTCTTCCAAATAGATTTTTAAGTTACTTCATATGAATTTCTATTAACCATCAGTGAATTAATTATCCTTCTATTGAACTGTAGGATTAAAAAGTAAACTACCAAGGCTGTGTAACAAAATATTAAATATTAAAGCAGTAGTTCCACAATTAAAAGCAAGCCCTGTGGATTATTCTGTCTTCACCTTTGCAGCATGGAGATCACATGCATACACCACCTCCTCCTGCCCCGCCCCTCCAGTGTTTTTATGTCAGTGCTGAGGATTGAACTCAGGTTCTCATGCTTGCTTGGCAAGCACTTTACCACCTGAGCCTTCTCTAGCTTTTGTATGATAATTTTTACTGTGGTTTTTTTTTTTTTTTTTTTGAAATTTTATATTGTGTTTGCAGGGCGTAGTGATTAATAAAGAATGGCATTTTGGTATCTTGTCAAGAACATATTTCTATAATTGTCAAATAAAACTTTTCTAGTAAGTTGACTTTAAATGGAATCAGTTCCAAAACAATTATTGTTGGTGGTGGTAGTGGTTTTGTTTTTGCAACTGCTGGGGATTGAACCCAAGGCCTTGTGTATCCTAGGCAAACACTCTACCACTGAGATATATCCTACCATTCCAAATTTATTTTTAAAAATCACTTCAGAATTCATCATTAGAGTATGTTTGCTAATGGAATCTTTGAGTAAATTTTTAACTGCTTTCAAGTTTAATTATTATGGTTACATTTCAAAAACCTGAATCAAGAATATGTTCTGTATAGTTAGACTTCATTTAGTAATTAAAGGTCCTAATATAGGAAGTTTTCCCCTATATTCAATGTCTACACATCAGTTGTATGTTTGGTCTCAGTCCCTAAGCTTTGGGATGTGATTTGTCTTGCAGCAGGTAAAAGCTGGGTGCAGTGCTTTCACACAGTTCCAGTCATTGGTCTGCTAATCCTAGAAGTCAGTCTACACTAAACAAGAAGCTCCTATCAAACTCCTGGCAGGTTTAGTTCAAATTAAAATGCATGCTCAACTGTAGAGATTGTCAAGTGTGGAAATAATATTTGTCCAGCTGGACAGCTTTCTTTTGTAGTTGCTAAATGAAAGTTGAGATTCTGTCTGCTCCTTGAAAGCTTCTGTGTCATGAACATAATTTGGACGGTTTGTGGCTTGACAGGGATTATTAAAATCAGATGAAGTGAAGGAAGCAAATGTGAGAAAGAGAAATTGACACTGACACTCTCTATTATTCGCAGCTTGCATCATGATGACTATGTTGGTATGATAGATTCACTGTTGGGATATGTTATGCAGCCAATAAAGTAAAAAGCAAGTTTAGTGAAGGATTTTACGTTTAACATGAAGCTATCCAACACTTATTTTCACTGATTGCTTTTTTAATATATTTTCAAGTTGCTTCATATGATTTTGTTTTAACCATTAGTGAATCATCCTTCCATTGAACTATATAATTAAAAGTATACTGCCAAGGCTGTGAAACAAAATATCAATTATTAAAGAGGTAGATCACATAATTAAAATCACAGCATTTAAAATCAGACAAATCCTTAAAGTTATTTTTTTCTTATTTTCTTTATTTATGGATGGAAACTAGGAAGAGTTTGGAGGTTTATCAAATAAGAGTTTTAACTTTTATTTGATAGCTTAAGTGTTAAATTCCAGTTTCACTAAAGGTATATTAAAAAAATGTTTAAAAAATTTAAAGTTATTCAAATTGACTCAATTCACAATTTTAGATACTGTTTTTCTGCTTAAACATAATACACTAATTCTATTACTATATTTATATATGCTTCCTTTAAATAATCTACATGATAGGATAAATACCTTCTATAGATATAATGTTCTACTGAAAACATCCTTAGTAGAGGTAATCTAATCCAGAAGACTGTTTTAAGGTATCAAGGAGAGTTATAGTAGACAAATATAAATAAATAGGAAGAAAAAGACTGGTCATGCTGTGCATTGTGTGAAACCCCCAGAGTAGTGAAATATCAGATAAAATTATAAGAATCCAAGTGCCCATATTCAAAGTCAACACAAATTGGGTGTCCTGCAATTCAGTTCATTTTCGTTCTAATATTGACGGCCTAGAGTTCAGCATGTCCCTTAAGACTTCCCTTAGTTCATGTTGTTTCTAGGAGACAGAGTCTCACAGCACATTTCCTGGTCCTTTGGCTCTTGGACTCTTTCCACCCCTCTTCAGCAATGTTCCCAGAACCTTTAGGTACAGGATTTGTGTTGACATATCAACTGGGACCAAGTACACTCACACCAGTTGCTCTTTGCATTTTAGCCAGTAGTGGTTTTTGTAATGACCCACATCTGTTGAAAGAGAGTTTTTCAAGCCTGGTACTGGAGTTTTTTGCTAAAAAGTCCATGGCTCTTGAAGGGGCGCTGTCAGCCCAAGTGGCATAACTTCACTTAAACTATATATGTATACACATCTGTGTTACCTTAATAGTGTGGTACCCGAGCAAGCACAGCATGGTAAACATGCTGACACAGACGGGGAAGGCCCCACCCACCCTTAAACAGAGAACCACAGGCAATAAAGGAATGCCAGGAACAGGAGCAATGGTTTTTCCCAGGGATGAGCGCCCCCCCCCCCCAGTTGGATTAGCTAATACTAATTGGTCAGCACTGAAATCATATGTATATAATTAACACTAAATGGAGTGAGCCTGTTGTACTTACATGTTTATGTAAATGTGTGCATGTCTGTAGATGTGTTTGTGTGTGTGTGTAACAATAACAAAAATGGTCAGTAATTTGAGAGGGCTCTCATGGGAGAGGTTAGGTGAAAAAAAGTGGAGGAGGGAAGTGATACAGTAAGTAATATTTTAACTTAAAAAAACTTCCCTTAGTTCAGATGTGACCTGTGGTAATTCCAGATGACCCATACTTCAGCACAGCCAAATTGAAATGCAAAAGTTTCTATTAATGCTCCTTCAGACTAAATAACAAATGTCCCATGAATCACCTAAGGGACACATTTCTGGGTGTGTCTGTGATGCCATTTCTAGAGAGATTTAATTAAGTAGGGAAGACCATCTATGACTGGGGCTCCCAACTGAGTAAAAGCAAAGGAGATGCATTTATCTCTCTCTGCCTCCCAGGTCTGAATGCAGCGTCCTCAGCTACCTCATGCTCCAGCCCCCATCCTTTTCCTATGAGGATGGACCATATCCCCTCAATTCAAAGTAAAGATTTTCTTCCCCTAAGTTTTCTTTATCTGGTAATTTGTTGTATTAATGAGAAAAGTAACTAATATAGCTTGTAATGATCAAAAAGGATACAACCTGGTAATGGACAAATGAAAAAATTAACTATGATAAAATAATGATGAGGATTGTGTCACAGTTTCTATGTGTTCTCTAGGCATGCTGCCTTCTCAAGACATGGATATCTTATTCAACTTGACAGCTCCCTGAACATCTATGCCATTATATAGGCATGATTGATTAAATCCTTAGCTATGGGTGACTGAACTCAATTTAAAATACATTTATCTTCCTTGGAGGTGGAAGAGAATAGGAGAAAATGGGGAGCTGAAAGTACCAAGCCACTTGTTCCTCTGGTGGATAGTTCCTATTCTCAAACCTGCTAGGGTCTGTCAAGAATCACCTCACTGGAAGAAATTCAGGCATGAATAACAAAAGACACTCGGAAGATTCCAAAGGTATTTGTGCTCTCTGCCAGAAAGAAAAAAGAGAACAATATAATTGTTATATTCAGAGGTAAAAATCAGTGATGCCAGATGTAAAGTTCTTCCTTTGTTTTCTGCATGAAATAGCAGCTAACTTTTGGATAATTAGAAGGAGACAGAGGGAGAAATAAGGCTTGAGACTACTCAGTGACCAATTAAGAGAGAACTGAATAAGTTTTTCTATTACAGCTGATAGCAAATACTTTAGAATTTGCACCATATACGCATTGTGGCATATTCATTTTGTTTTGCTTTGCTTTCTATTTTATCTTTTTAAACAACACATTTGCAATATAAAAACCATTCTTAACTTAAGACCATTAAAAAAAATAGGCTGATAGATTTTTGATGCGTAATTTAAGATAAAAGGGCAAAGGACAGAGACATCATGTAGGTGATGTGCCTGTAATGTAGGAAGAGAAGCCACTTTAAGGAAATTACTTTGAGTTGGTTTAGATCTATACAAATGTCTATTACAATTATTTGGTGTAAACGCTTGGAAATCCCTGTTGAAGGACTAGACAGGTCCAGTCTTTGGAGCATCAGCACGATGAGGACAACTGAAAGGAGTTACTAGAATCCCTGTTGAAGGACTAGACAGGTACAGTCTTTGGGCCATCAGCACGATGAGGACAACTGAAAGGAGTTTCTAGAGAAGGCGTGCAGAGCAAAAAGAGGACCTAGAACTCCACCGTGAAGGAGTAGCGGAGAGACAGTTCTGTAAAAGAGGAAGTAAGATTTTTGAAATTACGCAATGTGGACCAGAAATTTTTGTAAAGTCTCTGCAGAAAATATTGTAAATATAAATAAAGCATAAATAAATGAAGTACAGAGCAGGCAAACACAATGAATCTATTAAAGGAAAATGACCAAAACCAGCAGTAGTTTAATCTGCCAATGCTCAGTAAACATGTTTAAAGTAAGAAATAGGTGTATGGAGGGAATACTGCTTTCTTTCATTTTATTGGGTTTGCATTTATGGCTGGCTACCTTTAATAAAAGGCAAATTAATAATAGAGAACATTTCATATTGTATAATACTAGTTGAAATGAAATGGGAGCTTTCAGAGACCAAGAGTGGAGGGAGTGGGAAGTTTGTGTTTTATGGACAGCCATGCAGCCAGTTTGGTATGCGAGCAGGATGAGGAAATGCCGGTCATTCGTCTCTGATAGACTAGGTGAGCCAAGCGAAGCTGGGCACTAGAAGCGTGTGTGTCTGTCTGCAGAGGTGAGCAGCTCCCTTTCCTTCTGGGCCAGGGCAGGCGCCTCTGGAGTGACAGGTTCGTGACCCACCTCAGAGAATTCTTCTGTGGCCCACTTTAAGGAAGAGGATCTGAGAGATGTTTGAATTTAGTAATTTTCTCAAGGGATAAGGATGCCCTCTAAAGTTCATCATAAAGCTAAAAATACCCGTGTGGATTGGCAAAGACAAGAGAGGCGGCAATCAAGAAACTTATTAGTTTATAAGAACCACAGTTGCTCATTAAAAATAAAGTCACTGTTTGGTAGTAGAGCATTGAAAGGATTTACTGTGCATCTCACTAAATGAAAATAAAACCATACGATTGAGGAGAAGGAACTGCTACTCCAGGGGTGTCAGCCTGTAAGATCTGTGTGCTTTCTTTAGGATACTAGAGTAAAATAGATAGGTTTGTCCCAGTGATTTCCCTTGTTGCCTTCATCCCAAGCTTTGAAATTCATTTATTGTACATCTGATGTTCTGACACTGAAGCAGTTGGTTATGAGTAGGAAAGCTGTCTTTCAGAACCCCCACTTTATACCGGCTCTTCATATCAGATAAAAAAGAAGTTACTTGGTAGGATGCTCTTTTGCAGAAACCTGTGGAGCAATGCTGTAAGAAACAAGAAGAGAATTAGGAAGGCATAATGTTCAGTACACTGACAAGAAAAGAGACCATTTCCCTGAGGAGTAGCCGTTTAGACTAAGTATGGTGGGAACCGGAGAGTATGCTGTCATGTTTATTGTAGGAGTAGAGGCCAAAACCAGATTGTTCAGGGTTTAGATATGGTAATAGCATATGGTTGGGAAATGCAGATTTCTGTTAAGACAAAACAAACAAAACCAAAAACCAAACCAAAATAAAATAAACAAACAAACAAAAACCCTGGATATGAACTGAAGGGGTTCCCAAAGAGGATTTTGTTTTATTGTTTGTTCCTAAAAGGCAAGAACCTTAAATGTTTATAATCAGTCCAAAGGGATATTTGATGAATCAAAGCCCTAGAATTGATAGAAGAGCACTCAGGTAAATAGATCTTTTCATCAAATGAATGCTAAGCTAATTAATACTAGTACTAGTGTTTTAATATTGCCATTCTGAATGGCTAGATAATTAATGTTGTTAATAATTTAAGGGAAAGTATTCTGAATGGCCAGCTAATTAATGTTATTAATAATTTAAGAGAAATTCTTAAACCCTTGGACCATACTTAAGATCCTAAATCCTTTAGAATCACCCATTTTGATGCAAAGTATGTGCCATGTCCAAATCCTTATTATCTAATTATTAAAACATAATTCCTTTAAAATGTAATTAACGTCTCAAAAGCTGTTTTGGATTATTCCCAGTTGCGGCATGGTACAGCTGCTTTTCAAAAGTGCCCCTTGACTTAAGTTTTGTATTAATTCACATATTCTTTTCTAAATTAATTTTACTGTACTTGAAAATTCATTATCCCTATAACTCATAACACTGTTTGTCCTAATGACAAAATATATGATAATGTTATGACTGAAATTATGAGATGTCTGAGGGATCAAGAATGATAAATTTAAAATGCATTTTTGTCTTATCTTGGTTAACTGTTCATTTAAAGCCAGAAATAGCTGGGGTTGCATATTAAAGATTATAAAGAGTTATTAAAAATGAAAATATTTTTTGGGAAAAGTAGTACATTGAAAAAAGTACAGCAGTGCCAGTTTTGGTGATTAAGTCATATATCATATGAGAGTTAATTCTGTTTGCTTGCCAAGCTGCAGTGTGCTTTCTGACTGACCCTGTTTGTAGTTGAATTTTTCTTTGAGCTGCCAGCTTCCAAATAACAACATGGAGTCTTAGTATTAATTATGAAAACTTGACCTTAGCTTAGGCTTGTCCCACTAGTTCTTATAACTTAAATTAACCTGATTTTATCAATCTACATTTTACCATGTGGCTTTTTACCTTTCTTTCATTCTGTATGCCCTTCATATGCACACACATATAAATCATTACCAGAGGAGGTACATTGAAAAGTTTTTTTGTTTGTTTATTTGGTCTTTTCTGAGAGATGTTGAGACAGGGTCTCTAGTCTGTTGTCCTGGCTATCCTAGAGCTCACTATGTAGACCACCCTGATCTTGAACTCACAGAGATCCACCTACCTCTGACTCCTGAGTGCTGGGATTAAAGGCCTGTACCACCAAACCTGACTTTTCAAGCTTGCTTTCTTTCTTTTTTCTGCTTTTCAACATTGAAGTATCTTGTATGGCTGTAGTATGATAATATAAGTACTTACCCAGATTCAGATTGACATTTTGGACCATATATAATGATTAGTACTTCAGTAATTGTTATCAGATCACATTACAGTTTTTGAAGAAAAATCTAATGTGGGGATAAGAATTGATAAGTTCTATTTATGCATTTAGTAATGTCTGTGTATACACATATACTTGTATACATGTGTATAACAATAATTAATGAAAATAAGAAGTCATGAATTTGAAAGAAAGTAAGGAGGGGGTATATGGGAAAGTTTGAAGGGAGGAAAGAGAGGGGGAAATGGTATAATTATATCATAATCTCAAAAAATAATTTTTAAATAAAGAAAATAAATTGAATGGAATAATGAGCTTTTTGGGTTTTTTTTTTTTGTTGTTGTTTTTTAGCATAATTCTTTATTGACTCTTTGGAAATGTCACATCATGCACCCCTGTCCCACTCACCTCTCAGTCCCTTTATACCTGCCCCACACCCCTGCAGCATGCCCCCCCCCAATTTAATTCAAAACAAACAAAAACCCACCTTGATCCTCCATCTTTCCAACACCTCTTCATTCATCCTAGCGGCATGGGGAGCTGTGGTGTGTCACACAGTACACCCTTTTGTCCAGTCAGATCCACTGGCAAAGTGTTTATTGCAATAAATCATTGGTTTGGTTCAAGGCCTTTGGCACACCATCATCACTGGGCCCTCATTAAAATCCCTCTCAGACATCCTGCCCCAGTCATGGAGATCCCATGGCTATGGTTTAACAGGACCAGTCTCTTCACATATTCTAACAGGTCAAAAATGGGGCAGATGTTAGGGTGTGGGGCAATCTCTTGGGTATATGTCTGTGGGTCAGTTATCCCTTGGGGGTATTGGGTCCAGATCTCCTGCTGCAATGTCCAGCAAGGGGCAGGACGAGCTATCCCAGGGCCAGTGAGGGGCAGGGATGGCTCATCACAGCCCTCAGATTTCAACAAGCTTGGTTCCTATGACCTCCTGTGGTAACAAGAGCTGTGGACAACAGCCTAGACCCTGGCTGCTATTGGACCACAGACCCAGACATGGCCCAGAGCAGTAGCCCTGGCCCGGATGATATCATGGCCCCATGTAGCAACTACTCAGGTCACCCAGATGGGCATGGCCCTAGTGGCAGCATGACCCTCAGACATCAACATAGTCACAAGTTGTGGCCTAGTCTCCAAGCATCTGTGTGGCCTTTGGTGGTACCATGGGCCATGGACATCAACACAGAACCCAGCTGTGGTAGGACCACAGACCCAGACATGGTCCTCAGTAGCAACCTGGTCTTGGATGTCACCATGGCATCTATTTCATCTTTCTGTATAGCAGGGATAGGAAAGGAGAAAGAAAATGGGTATCAGGGCACAGTAGTAAATTCCCAAAACCTTAGTTCCTCAGGCTAAAGCAGAAAGATCACATGAGCCCAGCTCCTCAGGCTAAGTTGGGAAGATCATATGAGGCCAGGAATTCTAGGCCCATGTGAGCAACAGAATGAGACTTGTGTTATCCACGCAAGTAAGTAAATCAAGAATTCAAGAGAATAATGTCACAAAAGAACAAAGTAGTTGGGTCTAGTGAAAGAATTGATTTGGCCATTCAGAGATGTGTCCTTACCCAATTTCTAGCAGAATGCATTGGAGCCTTGCAGTCCCCAAAATCTGTGTTGTCTTTCTAGAAGACAGAACATGAACTCTCCCTTTCTATCACAAGATCATGTGGAATTGGTTGAATGATATTCAAAGTTAGTGTAATGCAACATTTGAAACTTCCTCAGCGGTCTTTGGAACAGTTATTTTCAATTAATCACAATACAGCATTACCTGACCATGTTCATTAACAATTGTGATTCTGTTTTAATGATGAATGGTAGGATTTGATGTCAGCCAGATCCTGTGGGCACACTTGTTTCACAATCTGACCACAGATCTGCAAACCTTCTCACTGTGCTTTTCCACAGAGGAGAAATTGCAAGGCTGCCGTGTTTCACCTTTTCCTGCTCAGTTTCAACCTGGTTTCCCCAGCGGTCTGCCTTTCTGTCCACATTCCCTCCTTTTAACAACATACTGATTTGTCATAAGAGAAGTAGCCTTGGAGTTTTATAGAAGAAACAAAAAAGAAAGATCAAATAAGAAGTCTTGTCATTGTATGTGTTAAAAGGAAAAGAGTATAACCTAGAGGGATTTTATTATTTTAAAACATGGTAAAGAACAAATGGGATTAAAAACTATTCTGTGAACTTTCTTTAGATTGTTGTAGGCATGTCCCATTGTTTTATTACAGCATTTTCTAGGGTTGTTCACAGTGGACTCATATCTTCTTATAGTCACTTCCAGAGCTATATGTTATAATTCTTCCAAAGCTAAAACTTGATCTGCAGATGTTTGGTTTAGTTATAATCTTCAAGCATAACTCTAACAATTTTAAAAGGCAGTAATTAATATTGAGTGACTGCTAATTCTTGCTTGAAATAATAAGCACAACTATTTTAATTTTATAGAAAAATGGTAATATCAAATGAAAATGTAAAAGCAATATTATAGAATGCCAGTTCAAAAAGTTGTTACCCTTTGAAAGGTTCTACTTTCCATCTTTGCTGTATCATTAACTAGCAAAAGATGTTTTAGTCTCTCTAATATTAGATTCAGTAATTGTTTTCCTGATGACAAGCCAATAAGCATGAGCACAGATACGTGATATGATATGTAATAAACAGACAAAAGCTTGGTCATAGCCTGGGCCTCACTCCTTCTCCCTTTCCCTCCTGAATTTTGAAGTGATGGAGGGGTGTTCAATATGCAACATACACTTTATGTAAAGTCATAAATAAATTTATTAAAAAATAGTAATTTTAATTGTGAAGAAAATGGTTTTCATTTTGGAATAAAGGACTAGGATTAAGTCAGTGTTTTTCTTTATTTAGAAGAGAATCCTTTATATGCTAAACAAATAATCTGTGACTATATGACTCAAGATTTCTACTTTTTGAATGCAAGGCAACTAACTAAGGGTAATCTTCAGATTTAAATTCTCCCTTCAAGCATTTGGTCCACTTAGTGTGAATAATTAACATTTTTATAGGACTCATATAGCATTGTAAATTGTTAAAAAAAATAAAAGCACGCTGCCCTTGCATGGCTACATGCCAACTCCTAGAATACTGAGGATTCTTCAGGTGCACAAGGTCAAGTCCAACCTGGTCTACATAGCAATCTCCAAGGAACTTGGGCTGCAGAGCAAGCTTTTCTCTCTAAAAGAGAACAAAACCAACCTGCCATTGATCTGTCAAAAGAATAGAAATTTTAGGCTTCTATTATTAAATGTACTGCATAAAACATAATCACTTTGTTCCTATTGTATTAAATATGAAATTTGCCAATTTAAAAAAATATTTTATTACTTTATGTGTATGGGTCTTTTGCCCACCACCTGCATGCTTGTTGCCTTCAGGAGCCAGAAAATGGTGTTGGGTCTCCAAGACCTGGATTTAGAGATGACTGTGAGCCACCATGTGGATGATGGTAATGAAACCTGGATCCTCTGGAAGAGCAGCCAGCATGCTCAACTGCTGAGCATGAACATTCCAAATACATAAAAATATTATTCTCTCATAATATTTAATAGACTACAGGTAAAATTTTAAGTAGCCTCTTCATAACATTATCAATTCCATAATCACTAGCCACTCTGCTAATTATTTTATATAAACATTAATTTTTTCTCTTTTTAGTCTGTACTGATATCAGAAATCAGTGTTCTATTCTTTTGGAAGTATCTTGTTTTTGGTTTTTGTTCTGTGATTGACAAGTTTTTTGTGGTTTTGAATAAAAATGCCTTTAATTGCAGTGAAGCTTAGAACATATCAGAAGCAGAACAGAGCTGGATTGAGAGGGAGACTTATAACCACCAGCCTTATTTTACTTGTGAACTGTCTATTTCCAACTCACTAGCTCTTAGCAAATGTGACTACTTTTCATAGATCTTAAAATTTGGTTCTACATAGTCAAACCTAAATGCTAAATCCCTAAGTTAGGCTGATTTGATATTTTGAATTTGTTCTGTTAATGTTATCAATTGTTTGTATGTATGATTAAGAAAGTGATGCTCAGCCGGGCGTTGGTGACGCACGCCTTTAATCCCAGCACTCTGGAGGCAGAGCCAGGCGGATCTCTGTGAGTTCAAGGCCATCCTGGGCTACCAAGTGAGCTCCAGGAAAGGCGCAAAGCTACACAGAGAAACCCTGTCTTGAAAAAACCAAAAAAAAAAAAAAAAAAAAAAAAAGAAAGTGATGCTCAGAATTAAACTAGTCTTCATTATATTACAAAATATAATATAAATATATTATAAATATAATCTAAAATAAGTTTTATTTTATTTTATAGACTGTAAGATCGGTCTTGGTAATATGTTCTAACTGGGGCTTATGACTTCATATTAATTTTTAGTTTACTTTTCCTTCATAAGCATTTCAAAGTATTTTATATCAAATAAGAACTTAGTAAATTACTACTGTGACGCAATACTATTTTAAAAGATTCTACAGTGGTTTTTATTTTGTAGTGCTGAGGGCATCACTTTCTTCTCCGTCTTTATTAACATGCATAAATTGTACTCAATCCTAAGTTTCTCTACACTGATGACATTAACCTCCCGGTCCTTCTCTTGTACCCTCTTCCTCTTCTTGCTGGCCCCTCCCTTCTCTTCCCAAGTATTCCATCTTCTACTTTCATGTCTCTTTAAAAATGCAGTCTCCATATTTTAAAGACAAATTTCAATTGTTCTGTTTAACTGGGGAGCATTAATAGTTTCACTACTCTTTACAACTAAATGCTTTATTCCTTATGCGTTGCTCTATCTTTACTATTCTGAATCTCACTACAACGCTAACTTAGATTCCTTCATGTATATATGCAGGGGACATAACTGAATCATATAAGCATATAATTTCACAGAAATACACACTACAAAATGGCAGAAGGATGTTTTGTGCTACCTCAGAAACTGTTGTTAATTTTGTTCTAATTCCAAACCAAATTTCATGTGACAAATTTTTATAAAATTTAAGTCAGCAACTCAATAGGTTTTTATTATTTTTTTAGTGTGTGTGTGTGTGTGTGTGTGTGTGTGTGTGTGTGTGTGTGTGTGTGTTGGCATGAATATAAAGGTCAAAAGACAGCTTGCAGGAATTGGTTCTCTCCTTTCCTGAGAATGCAGGTCAGCAGATTAGTCAGTGTGAGGTTTTCTTATGAGACATCTTGCTGTCTCTCAAACAACAATTTTAAGATAAAAAAATTCTAACACAACACAAAGATTTGCTGATTTGTTTTTGTATATGCTAAGGAAGAGTGTAGGGAAGTATTAAAATTCTCTTTCATTTCTATATAAGCCATTTAGTTTCTGTAAGAGGAGAAAACTGTATTCACAGTAACACCACTAACATACAGTCATCTTGAATCTATGCTGCAGTGTATCAGGGGTTTTCATTTGTCCTGGGTGTTACAATGGCATGCATGTTGCAAAGAGCAAGTCATGTTCAAAACCAAAGTGGAAACGCAACATGGGCAAATGCTGCCGGAAATAGCCTGGATGCATTATATATAGTTCATGTTCTGAATCATTCTGCTTCTGCCAGTTTTTCAAGACCCTCTGCATTCAGTTATGTGGCTCACAGTTAAGAAGCTTGGATTTGAAAAAAAAAAATGGAAGTATTGAGTTAACCAAAAGAACTGAATCGGCAGAAGGGCAGGTGACAAGGATCGCCGTCTGTTTGTCAGCGTTCGGCGGCGACGGCGAGTTCTCGGTTAGGTTAGAAGGAAGGGCATTTTTATGATGGCGACGGCAAATTCTCGCTTAGGTTAGAAGGAAAGGTATTTTTCGGTGGCTATAACAGTTCTTGGTTATATTAGAAGGAAACGTTATTTTGGCTTATGGTTTTACAGGCTTCATGCTTTCGGCTGGCTGTTGCTTTTGGGCCTGTGGTAAGACATCATGGTGGGTACCACGTCAGTGAAGCAAAGCCATTCACTGTATGCACCTGGGAAGCAACAAGAAAGGGTCCACGTCAGTTTATAGAGGTGTCTTAGTATTCCCTTTAATGGCACTCCCACAACGACCTAAATTCCTCCCACTGTGTTTCACCTAAACATCCCACCGCCTTCCAACATTACTAGTCTGACAACTAAGTCTTTAGCACATGTGTGCTTAGGGAATGGCATTTAAGATCTACACCATAGCACCACCCATAGCAAGGAATTTCCTGAAATTAGCTCCACGGCCAAATGACAGCATTTCTTAGTCACATCTGCTTCCAAATTGGGCCTTGTGACTAGATCTCATCAGAGAAATCTGAGATGTGATTTTATAATTTTTTTGAGCAAAGTAATCAAGAAACCATTTTTTTGTTGTTCTTTCCTCTTGCTTCTTCAACAGCGTTTTCAAATTTTCTTCTAGACATGGGCCACTTCTTTATAAATCTGCATTGATATTCCTAGTTAAAATCACACCTTATCCCAACTCTGACTTTTAACCTAATTCATTCCTAATTTTCACTTGACTTACAGCACTTCTTCTTGTAATGTTATGTCTTTATGTTTTAAAATTATAATTATTTTTCTTGCTAAAATAATAATTCCTTAAAGGCAAGGACATTAACATATTACAGCTACATTCCAAGCCCTATCACACTACATAGCCTATCAAACATTTGATGAATCTACATATAGAATGAATGAATGGTTAAAACGCTGACAGTGAGAAAATGAATGTGCCTTTTTATTGAAAATGGATTTTTTTCTATACAATATATTCTGATTATAGTTTCCTCTTGCCCAACTCCTCCCACATACTCTTCACCTCCCCACCCATCCAAATCCACTCTTTATTTGTCTCTCATTAGAAAACAAGCATGAATCTAAATAAATTAAAAATAAGATAAAATAAAATAAAAACAAACAAAAATAGAACAAAACAAACAAAAGAGCCAAGGAAAAAGCATGAGAAACGCAGATGCAGAGATATAAATATATATACAATATATAACAATATATACACAATATATACACAATATATAACAATATATATATACAATATATAACAAATATGTATACAATATATAACAATATATATACAATATATACACAATATATAACAATATATATACAATACATAACAATATATACAATATATAACTATATATACAATATATAACAATATATAACAATATATATACAATGTATAAACAAAAAGACATGTAAGGTTAAAAAAATGCCCCAACAATGCATTATGAGCCAAAAATCATCAAAAATACCATTTGGTTTGTTGTGTTTTGACCTTCTACTGTTGGGCATGGGGCCTCCCTTAAGTCTGGTTTGTACATTTAATTGTAACCAGAAGTTTCTTGGCTCCCAACTGGCCCAATGGTCCCACAACAGCTTATAAAATAATCACTCAGAGGCTTAAATTACTTACAACTGTATGGCCTATAGGTCAGCTTATATTAGCTAGCTCTTTCAACTTACTCAACCCATTTCTTTTAATCTATATATTGCCATGTGGCAGTGCCATTACTGGTCTGCTGGCATGTTGTTCCTTCAGAGGCAGGCTGGCATCTCCACCGCTCTGCCCTTCTCTATCTCTGCTTAGATTTCCTGTCTGGCTGTAAGCTTTCTTGCCATAGGCCAATGCAGCTTTATTTATCAACTAATCAGAGCAGCACATATTCACAGCATACAGAAAGACATCCCACAGCACCTAATGAGACTTTGTTGGAGAAAACTATTTTTCCCTTTGCTAGGGGATCAGTTGAAGATAGCTTCTAGGCTAAGGATGGGGGTTTCTGTCCACTTCTCCTTTCAGTGATGGGATCCCATTAACTTAGACCTGTGCAGGCCCTGTGCGTGCTGCCACAGTCTCTGAGTTCCTCTGTATGTGTCTTAAGGAATAATAATATGATTGTTGTCAAGGGGACACGGGATAGCTCCCAGAAAATTACATTTGTTTTTGCACATAGAAGTAAGCCCACGGTGGCTGGAGCCTCTGAGAATTTGGGTGAAACTTCTGGGTCTGTGGTTCCAAGGGCAGTGTGCTCAGTGGTGACTGGGCGACTCCCTGGGATGGCTCCCAAGGCTGTAGTTTGTTCTGCAGCTTTCAGGGTGAGAAGAGCATCATGGTGCTGGGGCTCTCTGGCACTTTTCAGCTTTTAAGCCACAGAAAAGTTTGAAAATTGTGACATTTAAATAACAAAATTTAACAAGCTTTATAATGCCCTAGTTTTCAAACTCATTGTCTGCAAATGGAAATTACTGGTTTGAGCAGAGTATCAGAACTTGGGGTGGGCTGTGTCCACCCCCTGTCCCTCAGTTTGTGATAACTTGCTTGTTTTTATTCTTGGTTCACAGAATGGATGGATTAAATCAATATCCCTGTAATTCATTTGACCTACAATGTCTATTAAACTCATTTCCTGGAGATTTGGAATTTAAGCAGATCTTCAGTGACATTGGTGAACAGATGGAAAAAAATGCTGCAAGGTAACTATTGCTACTGTTTAAACTCAATTGTCTCCATGTCTTATTCACATAAAAATTACCTTCTTTGGATTCAGGATTATCTCTTCTATTTACCATATGTTTTCCTTACCATTAACTTCTTAAAATACATTGATTACTGAATTTGAGGCTAGTCTTGAACTCAGAGACCTGCCTGCCTCTGTCTCCCAAGTGCTGGGATTAAAGGCTTGAGCCACCATGCTCAGCTCCAGACTTTCATTAATACATTTAGAAATTAGCATTCTTGCTTATATGATAAATGTAAAACCTTAATTTGAGACTAAAGGATCAAAATAAAATGATGGTGTCTCATCATAAGTGCTGTAAACAAAGCCCCAAAACGGAATTATTTTAGAGCAAGGGACATACATACCTGTAATCACGCTATGATGGATGGAGAGGCAAGTCTAGTGAGACCCTGATACAAAACAAGGTAAAAATACTTTTAATTGAGTTTTTATGACCAATGCTTTAAGAAAAAGGAGAGGAGGAAAATATTTTCTTTTAATTTCAATAGGGTAAGTTAAACTTCTTACTTTTAGTTTAGTTTTGTCCTTGTATGCTAAAGGAACATTCGTATGACATAGTCATGCAGTTAAGGATAGGTATTTCATATTAAATAACTGAACAAGATTTTAGTATAATTGGTTTGTGTAACATTTGTGTTATGTATTATATGATAGAGTTTCTAACCTAAGAAATGAAAAGAACATTAAGTAAAATAGATCAACAAGTCCATTTATGTACATTACAGAGCTACTTATATTTTTAACAGAAATGATTTTTAAAATATAAACTTCTCCCAGAGTAATTGCTTTGTCCCCATCAAAACAAAGCAAGACACTGAGTGATGGTTTTGTTACATATTGCTTCATTATTTCCCAAATTGCTCTCTATTTAGTTTCCTTTCCCCACCTGATCAATAAAAATCATATTTAAGAGTATAATAATTATTAAACTTTTGGAATTCATAAATTATTGTTTAGGTTGAAATTTTATGTTGATTTTACAAGGAAGCATTGTATAGAATATAGTTCTTACATTAAAAATCTTTTATTGCCCATATATTAAAAATGACCCTATAGCCTCAAGTGACCATTGATC
Organism: Peromyscus melanophrys; assembly: GCA_902168415.1. Taxonomy (NCBI): domain Eukaryota; kingdom Metazoa; phylum Chordata; class Mammalia; order Rodentia; family Cricetidae; genus Peromyscus; species Peromyscus melanophrys. Next base: position 42,916 of record CABHPR010125067.1, read on the forward strand.
TTCACCAGGGATAGAAGGGAGTAGCTGTATGTGCTGCTTACTACATTTAGAATCAAGTCTATTTTTCATCAAATTCAATTATGTTTTTATTATGCTCTTGGGAATAAACATAATAGTATAGAGTACATATATTTTCAAAAATAAAACACTGAATAGTAACTATGGTTCACAAGAGTATAAATCATTTATGCACTCATGTATTTATTGCCTTCTAACAGAATAGCTTTTAGGAAACTGTGTGTCATGACGGATCAGTTATGCCTGCCGCACTTACACTCCAGTGGATGAATTACCTTGGTATTCCATATTCTAAGAGTTGTGTTTATCTCCTGTTGGCACACACTGAATAAGTGATGGACATCTGTGTGCTATGGGTTTCCCACATCACTTTTAGAAGAAAGAGACATTAGCAATTCACTCTCAAATACAGTAGTTCTTCTTGTACTTGAATTTTCCAAGCTGTATTTCTTACAGTGACCCTGACAACTTAAGTGTGAATTCCTTTTCCCTCTTCTTAATATCATCAAGTTTTATGAGCCATGGGGTCTTTCACCTTCCCACAGCAGTGATTCACCAGAATGGACCAGTGTGCCCAGAGGTCACTGAACCTTCACCTGTCTTTCAAGAGAGGCAGTCATTCTCTCAAGTCATTCTCCATTAATTTCTTCGTTTCCACTCAAGCAAAGCTATGGACTTCTACTTTTGAGGATAGAAGTCAATGGCAATGGATTCTTTACTCTGAACACTTATCACAACTGACAACAAAGGTGTAAATAACCTGCCATGGATGAGTATTATGAATTGTATCCACAAACAGTTGAATAAGAAAGTTGCACAAAGCCTTGAAACAGTGTTTGACCTGACTGAAATTTATTAGTTTAATAAGATACAGAGGTACAGAACACTAGACAGATACTGTTTAATTAAAACCTTATTTTATTCTTTTGTTTTCTCATTATGGACAACTTGTATGTAGTTCATGGATCAAATTTTGCTGACATTGATATAATTGTCCACTGTTTTCATCTCAGGAAAACACAGTATGTGTTACCTGGGAAAATGCCCTTTGACTTAGTTCAAGAGATGGGAGATGTGCTGGGAGAAGGATACTGTGGGAGACTGTTCTGTAAATTACTTGTATAAGTTAACCAAAGAGGACACATCCTCCATATATTCACTTATATTTCACATGGTTAATATTTTCACTTACTGGTAAATCTTTCTTTAGAGTTCTGACATGTTGGTTTACAGATCTAGAGAGATGAAGTAACCAAAAGAAACCTTTAAATAATCTACAAACCTTGAGCTTCTCATGAAAAACCCATTTATCTGATGGTATGCAGAATTTGTTTCATCACCATGGCAAATTACATAAAATGAAAGATCTTTCAAAGAATATTATATTGTTATTGTAATCCTGGTGGTATTTTGTCATTTATCTAATGATGTTAAGAAGAAAAAATAGTATTTGCTTTTTTTTTTTAGCTCCCTGTGATTGCAGTTTGATTTGGGCTTGATACTCTATATGGTAGAATCTCTGTCCCTTGCCCCAGCCTACTAAGCAAGACCAGGCAACAGGGAAAGAAAACAGAAAGGGCCACCTGCTTCATTGTCACTAAAATCTAGTCAGACATTAAAAAGCCACATGTCCTTTCTTCTGACCAGGCCATTGTATCACTCTTCTCCTGACAAGGATGCTGGGCTTAAGCAGCTCAGTACCTCAACTTCCTCTGGCCCAATTCAGAGTTATCACTTTTTAATTTTCTCCAATCATCCTATCAAGTTTGGAACATGAAGTCTGGTGCTACCTGTAGATAGAGGTGGCATTGAGTAGAAAGACCATGGAGATGAATGTCCGTCTTTCTCTCTTTCTCATCCTCTCTTGCTATCTCCTCACTATCATTCTCTCTCATATCTGTTGAACAAATATCTCCTGCCTTAGGTTCTTCTTTATTGTTGTGGTAAAACACCATGATGAAGATAACTTATAAAAGAAAGCTTTTAGTTGGGTTTACAGTTTCCGGGAGTTAGAATCATGGTGGCACAGAAAGGCATGGTGGTAGGAACGGCTGAGAGTTCGCATCTAGATTGCAAGCAGGAGGCTGAAAGAAAGTGCTGGGAATGGTGTGAGGCTTTGAAACCTCAAAATCCTCTCCTGCCCAGTAACAAAACTTAGCAGGAAGCTTGAAAGACTGCACTGGGAATAGTGGGAATCTTTTGAAATCTCAAAATTCTCTTCTGCCCCATGGCATAACTCCTCAAACAAAACCATACCTCCTAATACTTCCCAAATAGGTCCATGAACATGCCTGTCGATATTTCCATTGTTATGGTCTTGTTTATGCAAATATTGTCCAGATACTCGAACATATAACCTATAGAGGTGTGTTTTATTCAAACACCACATCCTCTATCACTGTATGTCTCTATTAGCTGTGTTGTTTCAAGTGTTTAGGGTGGTCCTCACTCCTTAGTCCATTGTCCTATCTGTGTATCTTCAGCTCCCCTTATACCTTTGTCCATTAGCTCCATTAGATGATTGCTAAGAAATTCATTCCAATAACTTAACATTTCAGGTGTTTTGACAATTTTAAAATTTAATTTTATTTTCCAGTATATTTTCAAGGTTTACTTACTGGAAGCCAAGCTGAGAGTAGGAGAAGAGAGTCTAATAAGTCTTAGAAACGGACTAAGGTCTCCGAAAATCTGACCACTATACTGAAACGTGATCCTAATTAGTCTTAACAATAAAAACCTGGAGTCAGATATTAGGGTGAAAGCTGGAAGATCAGAAATGCAGAGCAGCAGCCACCAGAAACTTCTTGCCTCTACGAAATCTCAGACCAAATAGGGCACCTGTCTCTATAAATCCTCAGACTGAATGGGCCTCCTGTCTCCACCCGCTTCATATTCCTGTCTCCACCTCCCTAGTGCTGGGATCAAAGGCATGATCCTCCCAAGTGCTAGAATCAAAGGTGTGAGCCACCACTGCCTGACCTCTATGGTTAACTAGTGGCTAGCTCTGCCCTCTGATCTCCAGGCAAGCTTTACTTGTTAGAACACAAAATATCTGACAGCATTATACCTGCTTCACTGGATAAGGACTTGAGAATAAACTCAGCATAAAATTATAAAAAGAGATTTCTGTTTAAAGGCTGGCTTGCAGGATTAGAGATTGACTAGTTGACCAAAGACACTCTGTGTGCTGGAGAGTTAGAGAACCTGGCAGCTCCTCAGACTGAGAGACCTCTGAGTTTGGGAAGCCAGTCTAGGCTAAGGCTTGGCAGCTCTATGGAGAGTTTCTGATGGGTAGTGAAAGCCTGAAGAAGGCAGTCTGCTGTCTATGGGTGATGGAAGCAGCAGGTAGACATGCTTGCTCTGGAAGAGCGGTTTGCAGGGACTGACTGGCTTCCTCTCATTTTCCCATCCTACCTCCAGCATATTAGAGGCTAACAACCAGAGTCAGTTGCTATCCCACATCACTGGCCTCTAGAAACACCTTGCAAGGAACTTGGTATCAAGGCTAATTTTTTGTTTTGTTTTGTTTTGTTTTTTTAGCCCTAGAAGTGTAGTTATAACTTTCTGAAATTAATAAAACATCTCTGAAATAGAACATAATTCAACATAAATGATCTGATTTCTTTCATAATCAGTAAGGGGGCTCATGCCTGGGGGATGCTAATTCTCCTTCTCCCTGAGTCATTGGTTGCCTGTGGTTGTCTAGAGATGGGACCCATGAACTTCCCTGTTCTGAGTTAGCTCGTCTTTTGATAGTGGTGTGTTCTGGTCTTGTTTATGCAGCCATTTCCAGGTCAGACTGTTTCACAGCAGGTTTCCTGGTCCTCTAGTTCTTATGGTTTTTCTGCTGCTCCTGAGACATTCCTTCATCCATAGATGCAGGGGCTGTGATATAGATGCATCTGTTGGGGCAAATCTTCCCATAATCTGTTGATCTCTGCACTGTGTCCAGGGGTGGTTTTCTGTGATGGACCCCATTTGCTGTAAAGAAAAGTTTCTTTGATGAAGGGTAGATTTATTATCCAATACAAAGTCATCAGCCCTGAAACCATATACACACAAACAACAAAAAGGGATGCAGCAGGTTCTTATTCATATACCTGTCCATACAGACACACACATGTGTATGTGTGTGTACATAACAATAATAAAGAAAAGAGGCTATCAATTTGAGAGGGAGAGTCATGGGAGGGTCTGGAGGGAGGAAAAGGAAGGAGGAAAGTGATGCAATTCTATTTTAATTTTTAAAATATTTAAAAATACACATTAAAAATAATACATTTTTCTTTGAGCTTACTGTATGCCTTCTGCTGGGATTTATGAAATAAAAATTTCAAAAATATTCTAACAGTCTGTGTTAATTGGCATTGCCTGCAAAAATATGCTTCTTTGATGAGTTTTGAGAGGTACACTAAATTATGGGTATAACAATGAGTCATTAGGAGTCAGTTTATCACTATGGCTACTTAGCAGACTTGGGGTAGTAGGGTCTCCCTTAGTGCCTATGACCCATAGGTTCTTAGCCCAGTAACAGTGAAAGATATGAGTATCATCTTGTGGAGTTGGCCTTGACTCTAATCAGCAAGATGTTGGTTACTCTACAGCCATGCCCCTGTTGTACAAGTGGTTGTGTCTTGCCAGGCTGGTCGTTGTCCCTTGCCAGGTTAATGACTGGGTTCGACTGATGATCACTATTGTCCTTGGTAATGTGCATAGCACCTTCCAGCCCTTTACCCAGTAAAGCTGTAGCTTCCATGTGGGTTTATTTTCTGTGTCCTGTGACTCAATGGCGATTAACACAGGAAACAAGCTTTTCTGGACACTGAAGGCCTGTTGCACACATAAACTTATAGTGATTATGACAGCCTCCACAAGCCAGACAAAAATCTCAGCATGGAGCATTTGGTGGAGGTGGGGGACAAAGTTTCACCTCTTGCTAAGAAGCTATTGGCAATTGATGGCTGCTAAGAGAGGGAGAGTCAGTTTTCTTTAAGGGTGTGGGTCCTGGTTGATTGACCACACTCCAGTGAAGTATATGAACAGCACAAAATGTTCTTTAGGTATTTAGAAAAGTAGAGGACACAAAGTTGGGCGGGTAGAGAAGGAGGGATGGATCTGGCAGAAGTGGAGAGAAGGGTATATATGATTAAAATATGTTGTATGAAAATCTCAAAGAACTAATAAAAGTTTGAAAAATATTCTAACAGTTATTGAAAACATACATGCATGTATTTTAACCTTATGCCTTTTTTGTAAGTTTTACTTTCTTTTTCTTTTAACTATTTTATGACTTGATTGAAAAGATTGGATTTTAAATCATGCAGAAGTCTTTACCAGAGCTTAGGCTTAGGTAGTAAGAGTTTATGTTGTAATTTCTTTCTTTGTTATAATTCAATATCCTTTCATATAATGTCTTCTACCAGGACAAGCTACTTCAATACTTCTTATAGGCACACTTAGTGGCTCCTTCCTATGTGCTTCCTTAGCACATTGTAACACACCTCTTAATTAAGTCTTCCTGTATTCTGCTTATTTACTAACAGGTCTGTCTGTCTAGCTAGACAGACTTCCTTTAGGGATGAGATGGCATCATACTGCATGTATCTCTAGTATGTGTTTCAGCCCCTATTGTGTCTACCAGATACAATACTTCTGTTAATTAAGCCTTTTTTATAGTAAACAAATTTAGGAGTGAAATCATACTCAAGAGGCTAGGAGAGATGACTCAACAGTTAGGAGCATGTAGTGTTCTCGAAGAGAATCTGTTTTTGGTTCCTAGCACCCACTTCAAGCGACACACTACAACCTGTAACTAGTTCCAAGAGATCTGATGCCCTCTTTTAGCTTCTGCGGACTCTTTGTATGTACGTGGTACACAAAAACTCATGTAGACCTACACACAACACATTAATTTAAAAAAAACTTGAAAAGCATTTTGATGTCGAATCATTAAAATTGGTCATAAGTTTATTTATGAACAGCCATTTGTACACATTATTAATATGGATAATTAAATCATTGGAATTAAAGTACAAGATACAAATTTATTGAGAACTATTGAAAAGGGGGTTGGTGAAATGGTTCAGCAGATAAAGGCTCTTCCTTCATAAGTGTGATGCTTACAGTTCTATCTGCAGAGTCCACAGTGGAAGGAGAAAACTGATTCTCAGATTGTCTTCTGACCTCCACATGTGTACTGTGGCACACTTGCCCTGACACACACACGCACACACACACACACACCATAATAATAAATAAATTGTTTAAAAATGTTGAAACATGAAGAGACCTGGTGTACAACCGTAGAAGTATATACTTATGTATTATCTATCCAGTGTGAAAAATAAGATGGTATCAGCCAGCCAAAGCTTTCTATGTACCTCTCCCCAGCTCTATCTGCTCCCATCCTTTCTCCGCCGGAGAGAGTAGTGGGGGACCATTCCAGTCCATTTCCTCACATGTTCACTCCCCATGTTTGCAACCCTCGGCATGATGTGGCATTGTCTGAAATTATTCTTTCAAATGGTTACATGAGCATTGCCGGACTGTGCCCTTTCATATCTATCTTCTCATCAGGGTTATGTTTGTTACACATTTCCATGTCAGAAGGTACACTTCTACTCTAAATTCATGGTTCTGTTCCTACTTAGTCAGCCTATAGTTGGGATGATGTTTAAAGACTTTTCTTTTTCCAGTGACATCAATATACAAAATACCTAGACAGATGCTTCAAAAATATCTCACTACACCAGCGTATGTTGTCAGTTTGAGTATTTGGGCTATTTAGAAAGACAAGTCTAATATTTGTTAGACTCCTTAAATTTTGTAGTAATGTTTGAGTCCTAACAATAAATATGCTTATTGTATTACTGTTCACTGCATTGTATTGGTAATATTTTCATGACTGATCTTGTTACTAAAGGAAATTTGAAGTAATTTACAATTAGGAAATACTTAATTCAAATAACAACACATGCTATCTAAGAAAACTTAGACTAAGATCTATTGACAGGATTACCACACATACATGAAAATATTTGGAATACAATCTTTGAAAATACTACCTTTAAAATGTGTAAAGTTAATTTTCTGTTTAATTTTGACCTCAATTAAAGAAGATGATTTGTTAGGTAAGATGACATACTTGGGAACTGAAATCTTGAAAGTCACCTTTTATATAATAATTTGACTTGAAATCAAATAATTGAGTTTTGAAAACAAGATGCATACATGGTCTGTGAACGACAGACTAACAAGGTATTCTATAGGCCACTGAAAACAAAACCCTGGGAAGGGTGTGTAGCCGCTTTAGTTCCTAGTCCTGAGGGAGGTCCCTGCAATGCAACTGCTTAATCCCTTTATCGGTGTTTGGACAAATTAGTGAAGTACCCAGCACTCTGGAGGCCTCACACCCTTAGAAGCACAGTTCCTGACCTCGATGTTGGAGATAAGCTGAGAGGGCTGGTGCTGACTGAAACTGAGAGCGGCTGCTGAATCCTTCCATTCACGTGACTCGCTCTGTCATGTTTCACTGAATGAAACCTGTGAGGATGTGGTGGTATTGTGTTCCCCAAATGTTGTGCACCCTAATAAACTTAACTGGGGTCAGGGAACAGAGCAGCCACTAGATACAGAGGCTAGAAAATAGTGGCACACACACCTTCAATCCTAGCCTTCTGGAGGCATAGATCTCTGTGAGTTCAAAGCCACACTGGAAACAGCCAAGCATGGTGACTCACGCCTTTAATCCCAGGAAGTGATGGCAGGAGGCAGAAAGGTTTATAAGGTGTGGAAACCAGGAACTAGAAGCTTTTAGCCTTGGTTGAGTTTTTAGGCTTTGAGCAGCACAGTTCAGCTGAGATTCATTCTGGATGAGAACTCAGAGGCTTCCAGTCTGAGCAAACAGGATCAGCTGAGGAATTTGCGAGGTGAGGTGGCTGTGGCTTGGTCTGCTTCTCTGATCCTCCAGCATTCACCTCAATACCAGGCCCTGGGTTTGTTTTTATTAATAAGACCATTTAAGATTCATGCTACATGAGGATGCTATAATACAAACTTTTGATAAAGGGTATCTAGAGTTGAGATGTATGCCTAGGGCATCGTGTTTCTCAGTCCATAGAAAAGCTTAAATAAGTAAGAAAATGCATGTCAGTCTCTTGTCTGACCCAGAACTGGCATTTCTGAGTAAGACCATCCCATCAGGAAAGTCAGCAGCTGTGGCCAGAAGAGGTATTGTTAAAAGTTCTTTGTTTTCCAAAGATGACTTGACTGCTACTCACAACTCCAGGGAGGCTACCTAGAAAACAGGACCCTAAGAAAGACACAGGGATCGCCCAATGACAGAGAAATGGATGAGATCTACATGAACAACCTGGACGTGGGTGGGGGTAATGAAGGGCAAGGTTTGAGGGAAAGAGAGCTTAGGGGAGCTGGAGATCCCAGCTGGATCAAGAACAGAGAGGGAGAACAATGAATAAGAGACCATGATAAATGAAGACTACATGAGAATAGGAAGAAGCAAAGTGCTAGAGAGGTCCCCAGAAATCCACAAAGATACCTCCACAATAGACTACTGGCAATGGTCGAGAAAAAGCCCTAACTGACCTACTCTGGTGATAGGATGGCCAAACACCCTAATTGTCGTGCTAGAAACCCCATCCAATGACTGAGGGAACTGGATGCAGAGATCCACAGCCAGGCCCCAGGTGGAGCTCCAGGAGTCCAATTGGCGAGAAAGAGGAGGGTTTGTATGAGCGAGAATTGTTGAGACCAAGATTGGAAAAAGCACAGGGACAAATAGCCAAACGAATGGAAACACATGAACTATGAACCAATAGCTGAGGAGCCCCCAACTGGATCAGGCCCTCTGGATAAATGAGACAATTGATTAGCTTGAACTGTTTGGGAGGCATCCAGGCTGTGGGACTAGGACCTGTCCTCAGTGCATGTGCTGGCTGTTTGGAACCTGGGGCTTATGCAGGGACACTTGGCTCAGCCTGGGAGGAGGAGACTGGACCTGCCTGGACTGAATCTACCAGGTTGAACTCAATCCCCAGGGGAGTCTTTGCCCTGGAGGAGATGGGAATGGGGGGTGGGCTGGGGGGAAGAGGGGGCGGGAGGGGGGAGGACAAGGGAACCCGTGGCTGATATGTAAAATTAAATTAAATTATAAAATTTAAAAAAAAGAATAGAAAAAAAAGTTCTTTGTTTTCATGAAAAGGCTCTTTGATTTCCAGAATTTATTTTTTTCAAGGTAACATCATTTAAATTCACTCATGTTCAGAAGTCTCCTGGAAAGCTTCACTCTGGCAACCCACACCTAATAAATTTCAGGGATGTGAACATCAGTTTTAATAAACATAACCTGGCCTCTAAACTCCATATGGTCCTATCCTGTGAAACCTGTAATTAATAACAATTAATTATTACTTTCTAATTATTAATTATTTGATTATTATTTAATTATTAATTATCACTTTCAAAGCAGTAATCTTTTACTAACAAATCTTCCCTGATAGTGTTAAGAGAAAATTGCATAACTGTCAGATTTGGGTAAATTCTATGCCAAAGTTATCTGTTTCTATAAATATTCTTGTTCTTGTACTTTAGACAGGCCACAATCTTTTGGGTCACCAGTTTGCCCCATAGAAGATTTATAAGCATAGATACAAAAAATTATATATAGATATTAATACAGCATTACATTTATGAATACAAATTTTAAAACATACATATCATAAACTTAATTGAATATTTTGAAAACTTTTTTGTAAATTGGGCTAATCTTTAGCTATATAAACATTTAGAAATAGAGAAAAAGTAAAATTTAAATTTCAATCATCACACATATATCATTACTATTAACACTTGTTTTCTTTTCGTCCAGCCTTTTTATGTACAGTTTTTATATATTTTTGTTTTGGAATAAACTGGATGTCAACAGAAGTGTTTATCTGTACTAATATTCTGTATATGGTGTTACAAATTCCAAGATTTCTGTAATTGCTTCTTGATTTTCTACTCTTCCATTGATTGAAGTCTGCCACATGCCATCATTTATGCCTTTTGGCATATCATGTATGGTTCTGATTTTCACAGCCATCAGGTGTATTCTCTGCTTCTATTTGCTAATCGACAGTGTCATTAAAGCATTACATCTGTGCCTCATGTATATTTTAATGCAAGGGAACTTCTGTTTCCTCTCCAAGGAGTTGGATATTTCATATTTCTCCAATTACAGTATTTCTATAAAAATTTGAACTCTGTTTCCAACTATGAATGAAAATGAATAACCCATTTCTTGCTATTTTAATATCATGTGGATATTCTATAAAGTATAGATTATATACAGTCACATAACATGTAAACATTTAAGAACCGATAATATTGTGAGATGGTATTGCCTGCATCCTACCAAATAATTATTTTTCTTCTTTGTAGCATAGAGCATTGCATTGAAGAAATACAGTCTGAAGTAAACAAACTCTGTCCAGATGTGCAGCTGCAAACAACAGCGGACTGCTTCACATGGCTAACTAACTATAATTATAATTCATCTAAGTCACCATCCATTTCCCATGGAGATTTGATAAAATTCCTCAAAATAATGGTAAAAATCGCTTGTTTTATGGTAGGGTGGGGAGCAGGGAGTACAGCTGGTTGAATTACAATATGTTAATATTAATTGTATTGGTGATATTATCCTGTCTTATGTAGGGGTTTGTTTTGGGGTATTCTTGTCATTGTCGTTGATTCTATTTCTTCCCCCATCAATTTCTATGACATATTTTTAAAATTACTTGTAGCACCAAAGTAAATTGTATGGAAATGGAAGTTAAATGTTCTCCTTTCTGGGTGACTTGTCGTGTGCTCTGCAGCATGTTAATGCAGAGCACACTGAAACGATCTGCAGTTGTCTCCAAAGAAGTTCATATCATTAGATTTTCTGTTCTTTCCCAACGCTAATTTTCTCTGTGCTCAAAACCAAAGACAGTACTAGCCCCTTGATTGTATCTATTAAGTGGCCTTATTTCTCATTCCCTGCATTTGGAACTTACAATAATACCCAGTTTTGTTTTGTTTTGTTTTGTTTCAGTGGAAGCAGAAATGTACACATGACTGCTGTTAATTGGTGGTCCTTCTTTATTGCTGGCCGCCTACTTGAGAGGAATTTTTTGTTAATCTTCAACGAGAATAGTTACTATTATACCCACATCTACAGGGGTGGCTAGGTTACAAAAACAGATTCTCAAAGAAACAGCACAATTTTTAGGAAGCAGAATTTCTTTAGCTATGGTTTTAATTTAATTTAGTAGAGAGAAAAGGACTGTTTTTGTCCAAACATCAAAAACATTGACCAAAGCAGATGTGGAAAATATCTTGAGGTTTAGGTGGTTTAGGATGACAGAATCAGATGGAATAGTTTTTGTCTGTTGCTATTATTACAGTTGTCTCTTTCATGCTCATGAAGTACTACAAGGAAGATAAAGGAAGACTATATGCCCTGAAGCCTTAACCTTTTAAGAAATTCCTCTCACCCATTATCCCTTGAAGGTGGAGCCTTGAAGAATAAATATGGATGCAGTTATTTCTTTAATTTCTTCTGCTAGGAGCCATGTGTATTGTATTTCACCAATGTTGATGTAATAATGCTTTCTCATTTAATTAAAAGCAAAGGATTTCAATTATCTTTTAATCTGTCAGACAAAACTCATTGTCTATTCACTGCAAAGCAAAGGCCACCTTAGTTCTCCTCAAACTCATGTTTGTTTTGTTTTTTACATAATTGATCATATTATTTTTGAGGAAATAATCTTGTTATCAAAACAGATTCAAATTAAAATAAGTCAGTTTTTAAATACTAATTGTGTCAAAATTGATGGCATTTTTATATATCTATTTTTTACAAAAAGTTATCAATTAGCTATGAAACTGGTTCTTAGTATGATAGTTATACTGATGCTATTTTCAAATTTTAAATAATCATACAAAACACATGGTTTGAACCTCTGTAGTCTATTGGTTTTTGTTTGATCAAATATTTACGACTATTAGCTGGCTTATGTAACACATCTGATTCATTGAATTGCATTAGTGCTGCTGGGTCTGAGACTCGGTGAGAACATTTCCTTTCTAGAAATATGCAAAGAACTCAACTGTACGAGACGTGAGAGATGTGCAGGATGCTCATGTGGAGAGGATGAAGCCATGTTTATGCATGGGGGTGTCCCTCACTCCAGAACTCACATGTGATGTTTGGGAAGTCATTTTAGCATGCATCACCTCAGAGATCCTTATCCAGAAATTAGGCTTTTAGGGTTTTCAAATATCAGCATCACAGAGATTTCCTTGTGAATAAACCGGAGAATATATGGAAAATGCTTTTTCTATAATAAAATAGAGATATTTGCTATAATTATTAAAATTGCACATTAAATGTGCATCGCAGTACTTAGAGTGACTGCGGGCCGATTCCAGGAATTTGTCTAGTTGTTTAACTCTGAATTATACATAATACCTGTGGTGTCTTTATCAATAAGAAATCTCAAAGCCAGACTAATTTTATGCCACTGGAGCCTTGCTTCCATTTCTTTTCTAATCAGCTTGTTTCTACTTACAGAATATGAACTAATTTCAGTATTGGCTGAAAGGGATGTAATTAGGCAAGTCACCATGCATGGAGAATGTGTGTGCAATTCAGAGTCCAAGGAGAAAGTAATTTTTTTGTTCTTTTATTATTCCCGATTACTCCCACCATTGTTTTCTACTGACACAGAAAGATTGAAGGAATAATTCCCTAACATCTTTTGGGGAGCCTTTCTCAAGATTTCTTTATCCCATTTTGAGTTAGTTATTTCTTTGGAGAGAACAGAAATATTCTCAGATTAATTTTTAAAGTAAAAATCTTTCTTAACATGGTTCTCAGCAATGAATTTAAATGAAAGTTGAAATCTTCCAATGTATTACATTTTATTTCTCAGGATGGCAGCTATTAGTAACCCCTAGGTACCAACTATATTTAATGATTTCTAGAATTATCTTAAGGATTGTATTTTGTTTGAGGTTTTATAGTAAGTATATTCACTCAGGCATAAAAATTCCCTTCCAGGGATTAATTAGGGCATGATCTTGATTTTATTTTGTCTTAGGAACTCATTGTTTTCTCTAACAGCTCTGTATCTAGAAATAAGTTTCAGCTTTGCTACAGCTCAGGTTACAGAGACTAGTGAGGGCTGAAAGGTACATGTACAGAAGCATAACTAAACAGACAGCCAATCAGTTGGACTTTGCAAAATTCAGTCTATAGAAGTTAACACATTCTGTACTGCCAGCACTGATTAAATCCCCAGTGCAATACAAAAATATGTTGAGGAGTATAGGACAGTCATTCTAAATTTTAGTCATTTTATGAAATTGTGTGTTTAGAAATAATTTTTGTTTTTCTTAGATTTAATTACATGTCTAATGTTGTGATTTACTTTTATCAGCAAGATTTATTGAATAATGAAGAAAATCAAGAAGAAATGATCCTGGATTTACTCTGGGACCTCTCCTGTCAGAGAAGCATCTCATTTCTGTCGCCCCTAGGAGGGACCTCCTTCTGTTTCCTCTCCAGGACATGTCTGCATTCTGTTGAAGATTATTCCTCTGTGGATGTAAAGTTTATTTGGGATGATGTAAGATTACGTCTTCGACGCTTCCTAGTGAACAGGTTAGAAGGCCATAATGAGATAAACAACTCACAGCCACGAATTAAACTGAAAAGTCAACGTATGCAGCAACTCCTCCTGCTCTACCCAGAATCAGAAGTGCTTGTCAAGTACCAAAGCATACAGAAAAGACTGCTGACTAAATTTCTGCAAAACTCCTTCCCTTCCTGCAACAGAGATTCAGATTTAGAAGTCATTGCTCATGGATACCAAAGTACAATGCTCACGTTATATTCAATGATAAAAGAGGATTTTAACATACTGTGTGAAATTTTAGCTCCATCCTCAGTGGTGCAGTTCATTAAAGAAACTTACCTGGATACAGTTACAGAAGAAATGGCAAAAGTTCTTGAAAATTTTTGTGAGCTGCAGTTCAAAGAAAATGCTGTTCCTGTAGTTAAAGCAAGCAAGAGCGCCGGCAAGCACAGAGGAGCAGTGCATGCTTTGGGTTAGTGACATCTACGTTTCTGTTTGATTTCACTTCAGCCTTGTACATCTTTAATTTCCTGGCTTTTCTGTTGTTGGTATATGGTTAAATCCCATTGCAGGTTTCAAAATTAACCAGAAAATAAATGAGCAGAAATGAGCTTTGAGCTCATGCATTGCTGTTTCTGTGAGTGTAGTCAGGGAAGTGTTTCGTCTCTTGTTAAATCGTTAGTGACACTGAAATTGGAAGTCATATAAAAATGAAGTTTTATTTTTCTGGAATGCATAAAACAAACGATTAAATATTAGCTAAAAGAAACTCATGTCTGTGCATGCAAATATAAATATATGTGCAAATATATGTACAACAGAAGAGCATGAACTTTACTGTATTATATCTTCCAAAGCCAAAACAGTATTACTTAAGAGGAGTTGTTGAAAGTTGGTTTAAATTTACATTAACTAAAATTAGAAGTCAAAAAATTACATTTTAGTCAGACAATTCTAGTAAATATAAATTATAAATATTAGTCATAAAATATTTTTTCATTGCTTAGAATGTATAGCACTTTATAAATCATTTAAAAATCTTTATTTTTATATTATAATATATATAATAAAATATGACTTAAAATTCCTAATTTTATTCAAATATTAAAGAATAAAAAAATAACACTATAATAAACTTTCTTGTTATGGTTTTGATTTTCTACCAATGGGGAAAAAATCAAAATGAAAGTATGATTGTTTTATTATCAGTCATGAAACACTAAGGAATTTCAATTTGTAAATGAATTCCTGAACTATATATCATTTAAGTATTTAAAAATTATCCATTACTGAATTAGTTATGTATCAGTTGATATTTTCTATATTACTATATATTTTACTTACCTTTGTTAATAAAATACCAGAAGACCAAATTAATGTGATTGATGCATTTTCAAGTAAGTTAATATCCTTCCGAAATTCCAGTTTTTTCTTTGGAAGCTAACTCACACTGTGTAACAGATGAGTCAGTCACTTAGTGGGATGACAGTGATGTTATGGTCATCCAATTCAACAACACTGTGAGTCTGCCCCAAGCAAATACACTTTCATCTTAATTGTGAACACATAATTTTGAAATGTGTTTCATGCCTGTGCTTGCTTTCTAAAAATATTGTATATATTTTTAAAAATCCTGTCTACTTATGAAGTGTTTTGTGTACAAAAGTTTTCTCTCGGCTAAATACAGTTTATAATAGAAGGTAAGACCATCCAGTTGAATGTACGTATAAATTGCTGATGAGTCTTAGGCTGCTGTAGAGGCAAAGCATGTGAGCCCACTTTAGCACTGGGGTTGGAAACATTCCCACAAACCTAACTGCGCCGATCCTTCTCAGACAGTTTCCTGAGTTCTCACAGTAACCATGTTCAAATGGGTGCTTTCCATAAGTTAGGCGCTGTGCTGAGGATAGCCAGTCTCTCTTATTCCAATTTTACATTCAAAAATAAACTTACATTAACTCACTCTGGATTATTTGTGTCCAGTCAAGATTCATATTCACACTGAGGACTCACATACAGATGTGTGTGTGTGTGTGTGTGTGTGTGTGTGTGTGTGTGTGTGTGTGTTGTTTGTTTTTTATAACACTTGTTTTCAACCACCACACTATTGGACTGTGTCTCAAAGTATAGAATTAAATGTTTTGTCATCAATAATTGAAATTTCAAACTTTCTTGGTCAAGTGACCCACCTGAAAATAAGTTAGTTCAGCTTTATTGACTGCCTTTAACTAGTTCATGAAGTAGCAACCATGTTTAAGATTCTGAGCTAGACACTAGGTTAGTGAGAGAACCAAATGAGTCATTACTGCCATGTGAGAAGCACAGAGTAGCTCAGCAGACCAAAAACAAAAAATGGTTTTGTTTCTTCCAAGAACACAATTGTTTTGACCCAGTGACAAAATTTTGTTTATTAACAAATTATAACTTCAAGAAGAATCAATAATTTACATTCCTTTTGGGATAAAATCTGGATTGGCTGAATGGAAAAGTATTATCTCTAATATATGATCACTGAGTCTTCACTATTTTAGCCAAGACTATAGAGAGAGTATTTCTTATGTAAAAATTTATTGGTTCAAATAGGGACTTGTATTATCTTACTTAGTTCTGACTTCCTGACAAGGTGGTTGTCATTATATCTCCATTAAACAATGGAAATATACCGAATAAAGATTTTAAGTAATAACCACATGGTCATAAGTGACTTTGGGATTCAGATCAATGTGCGTCTGACTCCAGATCCCTTACTCTGTGACTATACTCTACTGATCAAACCATTACAGGACATGTCTCTGACTCGCCGTCCGTGCGGTCACTGTCTTACTCTTCTCCACGCTAGCCTGTATTTCCGATTTGAAAATGACACAACTCCAGTCTGAAATTATCTTGTTTTGGTTCCCCTTCTGCAGTCTATTCGTTTATCTTGAGATTTGTGTGTGTGCTGTAGTCTTGTCTACACAAATACCTCCGAGTCCTGTATGAGCTAAGACAGTTTGGTCCTACTGTGTTTTTAATTGCCTCTGATTTTAGGTAGAGATTGGATGTTCTTTCCACAGTAGTCTGTGATTCGTCTCTATTACTTGATCATTAAAAAAGCGTTACTATTGATCACAGTGTATAAGATTTTATTCCATGTGAGTTCATTTAATCTTTTGAACAGTTCTTCATATTTTATATGGGGAAACTGAGACCAGAAGAGGTAATATTCTCACAGCTGCACAACTGCTAAGTCACAGAAAGGAGCTTCCTTGGTTTTACACACAACTCACATGCACACACATGCACATACATTCATATAGGTATATACAACACACACATGCACTCATGCACATGTATGTATGTGTGTATATATGTGTGTTTGTATGTATGTATGTATACACATACAAAAATCTCTGTCATTTTCTTGTGATAAGGTACAAGACAGGCATTTTTTACTTGTATATAAGCTTATCCCTAGACTTAAATTCATCATCTTGGTGTTGTTTGGTAAAAGTTTGCTTTTATGTTCACACAGATTTGGACATTTCCTTGGAGCATCTGTTATTTGAAGAAAATGATGTTAATATAAACGTTTTAGAATCCTTTTAAGTTAGTGATCTTTTCTAGAAAACTATTGTTTTGCAGATAGTCTTTTACTTTTGTTATTATTACCACTATTATTAAATAGTAGCACTCTGTAGCCCAGGCAGGACCTAAACTTCCTGTGTGTCCACAGTTTACCTGACTCAGCCTCTCTAGTACAGATGTGAGCCCCCAAACCAGCTGTGCAGTGTACCTTGCTCTTCTGTGCTCTGGTGATCTGCTTTTTTGCAGCACTGGGGAGTTAACCCAGGGCCTTGTGCATGCTGACATTTGCTCTGTCACTGAGGCACGCGCCTTGTGCATGCTGGCAGGTGCTCTGTCACTGAGGCATGCGCCTTGTGCATGCCAGTGGGTGCTCTGTCACTGAGGCATGCGCCTTGTACATGCCAGCAGTCGCTCTGTCACTGAGGCACGCGCCTTGTGCATGCCTTCAGGTGCTCTGTCACTGAGGCACGCGCCTTGCCCGAGCTTTCAGAGTAGTTTAAGATCCATGACATTTTTAATAAGCTTGTAATTTGTACTTTTATAGTTCCTCTTCTGATATTGTGAGGAAAGTATTATTTCTTAAATGTTATGTGTAATATTTTCTGTTTTCACTTGAAAGGCCTGAAGACCATAATAAATGGTTTCAGGAAGCTTGAGATTTTCAGTTAGCGTTTAGATTATAACTAGATCTGTTCTTTGCAGATCATATCATATTTACATGTCTTCATATCTGATCCCTATTTCAGGAGAATCATTTTTATATCTAAGTTTGGAATTACTAAGGAAACTAATTTTAATTTTAAAATTATATTATTCCCTTTGTATTTAAAAGTAGTATTCTAAATATTTGGGGAAGAGAGTTATTTTTGAGTAGCAAATTTCAGTTAAATTAATGCTCTATATTTTAATGATGAAATATGCAATTAAGAGATTAAAGGTCTAGAATAAGTCTCATAACTCCCTTCATCTTTTACTTGAGTTATTCTTAAGGTCCTTGTTAGCTTGAAAAAGACAGACTCCAGTGTCCTCTCTATACTCTTGAGTATTTGCAAAGTTTCAGAGCTGCAGCTGGAAAGAGGGAGATCTAAGAGTCCCGAAGGCTGATTCCAAACTACTGTCCCCAGTGTTGAGTATAACTGAAGGTGAGGAGCAACCGTGAGAATAAACCCCACCTCCAGCCCTACCCCAGAAAGCCAGGTTAGTGGCCTATGCCTGTAATTCTAAGACCCGGGAGTCTGAGGCCAGTCTGAGGTACATTACATAGGAAGACTCTGTCTAAAAACAGTAGTGCAGATCTGTGATCTGCGTTGCAGAGCCAGTCTGGAAAAGTTAACCCTGTCTATAATAAATAAATAAAACTAAGTGTCAGAGTGTTTGTCTACCAGGAGCAAAGCCCTAGGTTCTGTTCACAGTTCCACAAAACTAAGAGGCAGACAAAATGGGTCTTCAGGGTGAAGAAGGCTCTTTTGTTTGTTTGTTTGTTTGTTTTGTTTTCTGAGAAGGTTTCTCTGTGTACCTTTGGTGCCTGTCCTGGATCTTGCTCTGTAGACCAGGCTGGCCTCGAACTCACAGAGATCCGCCTGGCTCCGCCTCCCAAATACTGGGATTAAAGGAGTGAGCCACCACCATCCGTTAAGAAGGCCCTTCTTGAGGGCAAAGTGATGACACACTTTTAGACAGGACACATTTGAAAAATAAGCAAATAAAAAGGCACCCCGCATCCTGAGCCGTCCAATGCCTCCCATAGCTGTGAGCAGGAAAGGGTGAAGTTTATCTATGTGAGCACATAAACTACAGGCTGGAAGAACAGTTAGCTGAGTATTGCCCTAGAGGAGCCTGAGGCTCCTGTGCTCCTTAAGAATGAGCGAAGATCTCCACAGCCAATTAACCCTTACTAGTTCCTAATTCTGCACAACTAGAGGTACAACTTTAAATAACACAAAATGGTAAATGAGGTAAAAATAACAGAGAGCAATGCCTATTAAGTCATCAGTTTTTTAAAAAAGTAATAGCCTTCCAGGTTTTTTTATTTGTATTTGGTTGTTGTACTACTGTTGTGAGTGCTGATAAATTATATTGTTAATGAGCACTTGTCCCCAAGCTTTTTTATATCATAGCTGCTATTTTAGAGGAAACACTGTTATATATACCTTGTTTACAATTGCTTTGTATTAAGAATGTGAAAAGTACAGTTTTGATTATAAGTCATCTTTTCTGGCTTTGACTGCCTGATGCAACCCCTTGCTTTATAAACCTTCGATAAGTCATTTCACTTTGGAATCTTTGAAAGACTTGCATTAGATAATATCTAAGGATCCTTTGAAGTCTAAACTTCTTCTGATTCTACAACGAGAGTGTACACCTACAATTTGACACCAAGAATAACCAAATTTGTTCTATGGACAGAGATATATTATATATATATATATATATATATATATATATATATATATATATATATATATATATATATATATAGGCTAACTACATAGCCTTGTGTGTCACCTAAAAGATGCAAAGACTCCTGTAATATCTCTCTCTGGGAGAGCTGTCTTCCCTCAAGCAAAGCCTAGGATTCACAACATGCAAATTGTCATTCTCATGCCCTGGTATTTGGTATAGGAGGGAGAATGGGTAAGAAGAGTGTGCACAATAAGCAAAACTAAAAAGTGGCGTTTTCTCCATCCAGCTTACATCTTAAAATATTCCTAGTCATTTATTTTTTTGTCTTCCCTTTTATCTCATAACCATGTTTGCTTCATGTTTACCCTTCAGGGTTTTTTAGTAGGAGGATTTTTAAACAAGTAATTGAAAATTAGGACGACATACAAGAAATAGACGTACAATTATTACTCTGTATTGTTGATTAGAAAGGATTCAATATGCCTAACTCCGTATAAGGATTCAGTATGCCTAAGTGTTGCTGGAAAATTTCTCTCGAGCTCCCAAGTCCCGCCAGTCCCAGAAACCACTTACAAAATAAACACACAGACGCTTACATTATTTAAACTGCTTGGCCATTAGCTCAGGCCTATCATTGTCGAGCTCTTACTCTTATATTTAGCCCATTTTTATTAATCTCTACTTTGCCATGTGGCTCGTGGCTTACCAGTACTTTACATCTTCCTTGTTCTGGCCGCGGCTCCAGGCAGTCTCTCTCCTTTCACCTTCCTGTTCCCTCTCCTCCCTTCTTTGTTAGTCCCGCCTATACTTCCTGTCTGGCTACCGGCCAATCAGTGCTTTATTGATAGAGTGATATCCACAGCACCTAAGTGCATATGTCTTTTCTCTGGCATTATTTAAACAAGGCAGGGATTAATAATGACATGTGTTTTGCCCACAGAAGAGCCAGCTGTTTTCTGCAAGGCTACAGATAGTAGACAAGGACAGTACTTTCTCACGAAAAGTAACTCCAAACTGTATGAATTTCTTTATGAATAAAACAGTGATTCCTCGGGACGAGGCCTTGTAAAGCACAAAATCGTGACCTTAGGTACCTGAAGTAGCTCATTTAGAGAGCATTAGACTGGAGTGGTCTCATTCCAAGGATGTGGTTAAGAGTTTCATAAACTCTTATAATACAGTAGTTGTACATGTTGAAGCTTCCTAATTGATATTAAGTCATCTTTCAGCATGTAAAGAAAGTAAAATTGATGAGTTTGTTCCTACCGTGTCTGTATTTACATGGCATACTCAGTACCTTCTTCAGCTTTCTGGAATATTCCCATCTGGCCATACCATCAGCAAAACAAAAGAGAATTGTCTTCCTCTTTGGGGGCATTCAGCCCTCAACCTCATTTCTCTATACCACCTCTCTCTCCACAGTAGGTGTTCACAAAGGGACTACTGGCTAAGGCTTAAATCTATTTGTCTGTATTTATCCTCTTTAGAGAAGACTGAATCAAAGGAGATCTTCATGGGATTTAAATAGGGGTTTTTTTTTTTTT
>CABHPR010125068.1:0-50726 GCA_902168415.1 Peromyscus melanophrys
TATTGTGGCTGTCCTGTTCTCTGACCCCAGATAAGTTTATTAGCATATACAATATTTTTGGGAACACAATACCACCACATCTATTAATTATCTTTTCTGCTCATCTTTAAGAGACTTGTCCTTTTTATGTCTCTGAGTCAAATATAATTTATTTTTGTGTCTTAGATCCCTACAACACACCACAACAAAAGACACCTGAATTATACCTTCATAGGATGGGTTGCATTTTAAAAAAGACTAAAATTATGACACTCAAATCTTTTATGATAGACAGTAAGCTTGTTTGATTTGTATTCCCAAAAGATATGTTTTCTTTATTATAATGGACATTTAACATCCTTCAATATATATGCATATACATATATATGTGTACAAATGTATATGTATTATACATTCCCACTGGAGAAGAAATAACTTTTGTAAAATTTAAAATGCTCTTTTATTTTTATACATCGATACTCACAATAGTGATATTACTACTTGCTGTTTGCTCATTGAATCATAAGTAATTTTCATATTTTCTTAAGTAATTTACACTAGACTCACTATCATATGTAAGAACTCCCAGCTATCATCTTGCTCTTCTAATAACCAGAATAAATCTAAACATATCAATCCTCATGTATATATGCATATTAAAAAATTTTCATATAGATATATGTTTGTTCATATATATATATATGTCAACATATATAAATGTTACTTAAATACTTATCTTCCATCGTTGTAATCTGTAGTACAGCTTTGCGGTACATCCTAAAAGAGGCAATTTCTGCGGGCCTCTGTAGAGAGTATTTAGACAGTTATAAGATTCTCTGTTTTTATGGAATATTATCACAACTCATATACAAGAAGATTGTCAACATGTAAATTACTGAGCTATAGTGTTGTGTTGCAAATTGAGTATTTCACAGGATGATTCGCTAATTGCACAACACCTCCAGCCTTGAAGAACTTGGACAGATCCTTCCTAATTTTTTTCCCTACTTGTGTCTTACTTGGTAACAAGGGCTGATTATTTTCCTGAAATGTGTCCTTTGTTTGCTTAACAAGCTGATACCTACTGATAAAGCAGCTTTACTTTTACAAGGTAAATTATCTTAATTAACTCTAATTGTTCACAGACAATTTTATGCAAATGCAGACATTTACAAAACAGAAATATAAAGATTTAATTCAGGGATAAGAGAGCTCCATGAGAATTGAGTTTTTTTTTTCTATTCTTTTTGAAATTTAAAAACGCTAATAGTGTTGGATGCAACAATTAAGCTGAGATAAAGAACACAATGGTAATTTCCATGACCAGGGGTCAGAACATTGGGTACTAATGTGTGCCTTTAGCTCTGGAAGAGTTTCAATTCAGATAAACCAATCAATCTATTAATCAATCAGTCTATCTCTCTGTCTGTGACTTTCCCCCCTGAAGTTGTAGGCTTTCAGCAGCTAATATCCAAAAGGGAAGATTTCAAAGCATTATGCTCTTCAGCTGCTCACTTACCCTCATATCCTGAGGTCAATGTATTTTTTCATATACTTTTGAAATACAGCTCAAGAGTGCCAGTAAATTGTCAGCATGGAATTTGGAAAGAAACACACATTCGAACAATACTCTAAATGTCGGTTTAGAAAATCACTAGTACTTGTGTATGTACTAAGGTCAGTCTGCAGTGAAAATTAATGAAAGTAATTATCAATAAGAAGCAAAGTAAGAAGAAATTATAGACAATAGCTGTGGTACTGATTTCAGCTGTTGCAGGCCAGAACCACCTTTTTTATTTCCCTTCAGTGTAATTATATGATTCAAATTATTTACTTCTTTTTATATAATGTAATTCAATTAGAGTGTTTATAATGAAGGGTTGTCCGTAGCACTATGTCTCCATTATTAGACACTCCATCTCCTCTGTTCTATTGGCTCATTCTCCTCTCATCCTCATCTATTATGCATCTGTCTTCTGTTTCTTTCTTTCTCTAATTGACACATTCTTCTTCCTGCAGTTATCTGGCTGTACTTTCTCATTGCTTCAACATACATTATTGTCACATATACTTGCTATTGTTTTTACCTTTATTCCAGATAATATTATATTTCCAAGTTCCTAGAAGACAAATTCAACATGTGTTTGAAGAGTGTTGATGCTTTATTAGACTCTTCTAAGCATCATACAAATGAGACTAGTGGTGAATAAGACAAAGTCCTTCTTGTAAAGGTTAGAGATAAGTAATTAATAAAATAATTTTGTGAAAAAATAGACCATTGTTAAATATTCTTTAAAAAATTATACATATAGGTGTTTTTACCTGAATGTATGTTCATTCATCAAGTACATGCCTAGTGTCCTTAGGGGCCAGAAGACAGTGTGAGATATTCTGAGACTGTAATTATATGTGATTGTGAACTACCATGTAAGTTCCAGGAATTGAGGCCAGGTTCTTTGGAAGACCAGACAGTGGTCCTAACCACTGAACCATGTTTCCAGCACCAATGTAAACAGTTTTTGAGCACATAGTGGTGTTTCCAGTAAAGCATAACTCAAAGAAGCCAAGATAACTTGGCTCCCAGGTTAAAGTATAAATGGTGGTATTCATTGTTTCATGTTTTACAGAGTGGTCAATGTATATATAAGTTAGTAATATTTTGCAAAAATATTTTCTTTATTAGAAAGTAAGATGATTCTTCTTTTTGTTAGTTTATCTTCAGCATAAGAATTATAGTATGATTCTGCCATCCAATACTTATCATCTAAATATAAGCCCCTTAAAATAGTAATTTTAATCCATAGTACATAATTCAGTGTCAAAAGAGTCACCATTCTATATTATATAACTTTTTGTTATTATGAAGTTGTTATTTTTAGGTGTTGGTGTTATCTTCTTATATAAATTTAGAAAACATAAATGCTATGAGGAAAACTTTGGATCCGGGGGGGAGAAAGTGACAAGGATGAGTCTCTTCCAACTGGGTAAGGAATGGACTTTTTAAGACTGTGGTGTTTGTGCAGTTGCCTAGAAGCACAGCTAACATGCAGATATGGGAAAGGAAGAAGCTGTGAGTGGAAAGAATCTACCCATGACACAACAGACTTATTATAAGGAGGCTACAAAGCCAGTCAATCTGTGAAATCCAAGGTCACTCCAAGTGCATAGTGTATACTTTTGGAGAATTCCAAGAGAGAAAAGTGACAGTCCTATTTTTTTCCTCCCAAAGTCACCAAGGCCACAGCATAGAGAGTTGGCTATAGTCACACAATATTTTTTTCCATCTCAGGCTCTCAAATTTGTACTGGGCAGCATGAAGCAATAAAAGCTTATTTGTATCATCCCAGTTTGATCATGCCATTTCAGAAATCTTTGCGGGGGTGGCTTAAAGTTTCACTTGAAACTACCTAACAGCTGCAGCAACTTCTTCCTCTGCCTCATATTGGTTCTTTCTCCTCCTTTCATGGGCTTTGATCTCAAGACCACTTTCTGAAGGTAGGCATGAATGCAGCGATGCTTTTGTTTGAATGTCATCCTCTTCAACATTCATTCTGGTGATAGTAGTCTTTTTAAGGTCCTAGCTACATCTAACTACTATGATACTATATTCCATGTTCCTTGTTTGCTATGTGAGCCGTCACTACAGAAATCTTTCCAGGCCCCAAAGCACAGCCATTCTATGGTATCAATTCATTGCCATCTTGCCATCTTATTGCTCAGTTTCACTCATCTCATAAATTCTCTTTCTGTGAGATTAACAAAGTCACCATTTCTTTGCTGGATTAGACCCTTGTTATAAAAGATAGATTAACTATCTTTAAGGAAGGAAGCAAATGGAAGTTTATTAACATAAATATTCCATATACATAAGGGAGATACATAGACAATGAAAAGTTCTCAGAGATAAAACGTCACTTTCTGTAGCATCTTCAACAGGGAACAGAGTTTTAGAAAAATGACAAGACAAAGGAAAAGGACTTTGGGCATCTAAGGCAGTAATTTATGGAGAGGGAAAGAACTGGAAGATGGAGGTTATTAAAGTTTATCATGTGAACTCCTCTGGTACTATTGACAGGCTCGGGGGAATCTAAAGATGCCTTCAACCATCAGCCCTTGTTGCCCCTGCTGTAGAGGGAGCATGCTTTTTATCTTTATAACTCTGTCTGATTTTTAGTAAAACAGGGTGGAGGTAGTCTTGTGACAAAATCTTCTTTATGGCCTTCAGCTCAACAATTATTCATATTTGGGGAAAGCTTTTGGTCTTCTACATGTTTTAGACCCCCACCATACTCTGAATGCCATAGGATGTAGAGTCGTTGAAAGGATGGCTCTGAGATTGAGATTAGCATGCAGATTAGAGGTGGGGAGTTATTTTCTGCCTGAAATTGATGGCTTAACAAGGAAAGGAAGATTTGGGCTGAGGGAACATGTATCTCTGATGTGAATTTGAGAAAAGCCCCAGCTAACCCTGCAGGCAATTAGGAAAATGAGATTTCTAAGAAGCTATGAGCAGTGTGGATATTTTTGTCTTGATGCTGATCAGTCAGGCAGACTCTAGTTTCTCAGAGAGAAAGTCTTTTGGGATGTGTGAGAATAATTTTCAGCTGAGATGGTTTCCTTGGCATTGAACCTGTTGATATTTTCGTGTCTGAGATTACAGTTCTTTATTTCCTAAGGGCAGATATCTGGGTGGCACATCACAATGGGTAGCACTCTGTTTATTAAGTGTTTCTCATTGTGTATTCGAATATTAAGCAGAACTCAGCATACCTATAAACTCCTGTTGAGAACGTCCTTCCCTGTCTGGATGCTACTTCCACACTTCCAGTCATGGAGGCAGAAAAATATGCTGCAGTTAGAATATTTGTACTTCACTTTTTAAAGGTCATTAACAGCACTCTTAAGAACAAAATGGCAAGATGAACCACAGGCAAATATAATTATGTAAATTTGTGTTTGGATGCTTGTGTTTGAGATGTCAAGCCAACATGCTTGAAGGCTGTTTCCTGTTCACTGATTTGCTTTATGACTTGGTTGAAAATATCAAAGGAATGCTTGTGACAATTTTAGATGCCATGATGCTGGGAGGTTTAAGAAATATGATAGGTGACAGAATCAGGTTCCATAAAAGGGCTCTTAACAGGCTGGTCTATGGACTCAATCAAGTAAGATAAAATTTAATTGTGGCACATGTTGGGTCCTGCCTTTATGTCCCCACTTAGCTATAAAATAAGGGGTGGGTATTAGATTTAGCAAAAGTACCTGAAGTCATTGTTAAACTAAAGTAATAGACCAGATGTATGGCAGGTGACATTGACTCTGATTGTACATGACCACAATCTGGGTGAAAGATAAAAAGTTCTAGTGCACAGGTTCTACTCTCTGATTCATTAGTCTGGTCCGGAGCTGAGGCTTAAGCATGACAAATTTTTACAAAAGACTTTTGAGCTGATTCACATGTACAGCCAAGTTTCTGGATCGCACATGTTCATAAAATGTGACTTAATTCTTTGGGCGTCACTGCTTCCTCCCTGTCCTGAAAGGGGGTAGAGAAAAAGGCTGAGGTAACCTAAGAGTGAGCTGAGGATATAGTCTCTAGTGTTAGAGGCTTTGAGCCAAAATGAGATTTGTTTTAGTCACTGCTTCACAACCTTTCAGATTTCAGACCATCTCCACTTGAATATTTTATTTGTTCATGTCATGATATGAGCCCCTGTTTCTCAGGTCTAGAGAGATAGCTCTTTAGTTAGGCACACTTCTGGCTCTTCCAGAGAACTCAAGCTTAGTTCCCAGCATCCACAGGGTGGCTCACAACTGCCTGTAACTCCAACTCCAGGAAAGCATCTGATGCTTTCTCCTGGTCTTCTATGCACCCATACCCACATGGCATATGTCACACAGGCCTACTTTCATACTCACAGAAATAAAAATAAACAAGAAATAAATGATAAACTAAAATAAAAATTTAAAAGAGTGCCTACTTCGTAAGGAATGCCATTGTACTCACTCAGTAAGAATTCCACCCATTGAGCCTTCAGTCCCAACACTTGGGAGGCAGAGGCAGGCAGATCTCTGTAAGTTTGAGGCCAGCCTGATCCATAGAGTGAGTTCCAGGACAGACAGGGCTACACAGCAAACTCCTTCTCAAATCAAAACAAAACAAAAAACACAATGAAAAAACAACAACCCACCACCACCACCTCCAAGATTCTCCCCATTGAATTCTCAGCACAGGCCACTGTTAGGGCAGCTCTGAACTATAGTAATAGTGCTATCAAACTTAGAATATATAGTCCAGAGATTCCCCTTCTAGGGCCTCTGTAATACACAAGAAGATCCAACATCAAGCATGAGTGCTGTGGGATGGTCTGTATGTCAAACATGTTGCTTATTGGTCAATGAATAAAACACTGATTGGCCAGTGGTCAGGCAGGAAGAAGTATAGGCGGGACAAGGAGGAGAGAATTCTGGGAAGTGGAAGGCTGAGGAGTCACTGCCAGCCGCCACCATGATAAACAGCATGTAAAGATGCCAGTAAGCCACAAGCCATGTGGCAAGGTATAGATTTATAGAAATGGATTAATTTAAGATATAAGGACAGTTAGCAAGAAGCCTGCCACGGCCATACAGTTTGTAAACAATATAAGTCTCTGTGTTTACTTGGTTGGGTCTGTGCGGCTGTGGGACCGGCGGGTGACAGAGATTTGTCCTGACTGTGGGTCAGGCAAGAAAACTCAAGCTACACATGAGTCCTCAGGAAACGTGAATAGATTTTTATCCCATTCTAGTCAAGGATGGAAAACATAAGGCAATTAGAAAGCCAATGATAATATTAATCTATACTTACTAAAATAAAATTGTGTGTGTAGATCAAAGATTAGATTAGTTTATATGAATCTGAAGAGAGCAGAGTTTGGACAATGGGCAAAAGCCAACTGGGAAGAAGATTCCAATACTTGGGGAGATATCAAATGTAGTGACAGCATCATCACAGATTGGCCTGCATGCTGAGCAGGTTTGCTAATAGTCTCATTTTATAAGTATTTCCTGTTGCTATTTTCTTCTTCTGTTCATTCCAACCTCCAACTGCTGCAAGATGAATTTCTTTACTGTATGACACAGAGATCAGGATCACTTCTGCTCAGGATCACACATCCCATACTCTTCCTCATGCCTCTGAGAGATTTCCTCCACTTAATCATAGCCTTGTTTGCTACTGAGCCTAATCTCAGACTTGCATTCTGTCTCAAGACAGTGCTTCAGGCTGGCCCTCTGGCAAGGTATGATGGCTGTCATAAACATTGAAATAACTTTTTATGCATGCAGGTGATGTTTAACAATTGAAGGACATCTCATAGTTATAAATATTTGTGAAGACATCAAAATATGTGCTTTTTATGTGAAAAGTATGTCCTTATTATGGACATAATGTATCTCTTATAGGGAGAGGGATTACTCCTTCATTGTTCCTAATGATCCCTCATCTTAACAGATCTTTATCAATGAAATTGTCCTGGTTATACTCTGAATTTTTACTTAAGCTGCTTCAGTAGATATGGACAACTCTGGAATCTTAAGTTTAGCTTGCTCTTGTATGCTCCTCTTCAATTAGTAATGGGCTATCTCCAGAATACAGTGATTGTACTATATCCTTGGTGGTTCATGGGTTACATACTCTTTTGTAAATAAAGATATCCTCTCAAGTTCAGAGATGCACTGTTTCAGTGGTCATCTTCTCTGCGTCATGAAGTGTTAGGAAGTCTGTAAGTGAGAGGGAGGAGTGGGGGTGGACAAAGAATTGTGTGTGTAGGAGAATGAGTGATTTTTGAATTTGTATGCTTGAACCATAAATTCAATAAAGATAAAGATGTTGTGCTTATTTTTATGTCTTTGCTTTTGTCTCATTTCAAAATTTTCAGAACTCGGGTGAAGGAGTAAGTTGTTTTCAATCTATTGAGCTTTCCTCAACTGCTAGTTAGGTCAGAAGATGTTTGAGAAAATAATGATGTGGAAAAATAATGGATGTGAATGTTGAGTGGTCAAGGCATCTGACTTTGTCCTATAGAGGTAGTTTTATCAAAATATAGTGATCTTTTCTATTTCTTGCCTCCTAAAGTATTAGTGTTTTGCCAATTATTTTTACCATAGCTTCATAGCTTTGTAGAACATAATGCAAACCAACTACCTATTGCTTAGACAGAATAAAAATAAGAAAGAACAGCCTGCTTGAGCAGAACACTTGAATGTAATACTTCTGGGCATGACATTTGAAAATATGAAAGGCAAGCGTGAGAGAACAATTGTAGATAGAATATCAGAGTAGTGGAAGGAAGAGGGATTTCCTGTACATACTGTTAATTCTCCTGCTTTCCCTGGTTAACATTTCGAATTAGCATGGTTCATTTGTTACAACTGATGCCCCACTATTAACACACCATTTTCAGCTAAAAAAATCCCTTGGCTACATCAGGGCTCCCCTTTGTATACTTTATGAGTGTTGACAAATGTGTAATGACCAGTATTCACCATTACAGCATTTTTTAAAGCTACCTTAAACCTCCCAATATGTTACCTATTTACCCATACTTCCTTCCTGGCCTCTGGTCCCTGACAATCACTGGTCTCTGTCTCTATACTTGCATCTTTCATAGAATGTCAGATAGTGACAATCTTGCACTATGCAGCCATTTCAGTTTGGTTCCTTACATGTAGCAATGTGTATTTAAGGCTGCACTGTGTCACGACTCATTTGCTTTTAACAGTGAATAATGCACCTTGTCTGGATGGTCCACAGTTTACTCCTCCATTTATCTCCTGAATGACATCTAGGTTGCTTTCAGTTTTCAGCAATCATGAAAAGAGGTACTAATAATCATCCATGTGCAGATTTTTTTAATAGATGTCAGTTTTCAGCTTACTTAGGCAAATGTCAGGGAGCATAACAGTTGGGTTATTACTGTTATGGTAGGAATATGTTTAGTTTTATTAGAAACAGATAACTTTTTTTTCCACGTAGAAAATGATAAGCTGGTAAAAGTAGCCTCATAAGAAACTGTGGAAATGTCTTCCATTTCACACTCCCACCAGCAATGCACGGGAGTCCTGGTCATTTCAATTCCCCACCAGCATTCAGCACTGTCACTGTTATGTATTTTAGCCACTTTTGCAGGTGTACAATGTATTGTACTTTGTTTTAATTTGCAGTTCCTTAAGGACATATAACAACGTTAAATATATTTTTATCTACTTATTTGCTACTTTAATGCACTTTGCTAAGTCTTCTGTCTATTCATTTTGTTCATTTTTAAATTGAGGATTTTTTTATTGATGAATTTTAAGAGTTTTTTGTATATTTTGAGAACATTTTTACCTAATAAATTTTATTTATTTTTTTAAAAAAGATTTATTTCTTTTAAAACAACACAGTGAGTCAAATAGGGATGAACACATAGTCTTCCACTGGAATATGGGTAACCTACTAGTAGCCACACTCCCAAAGAAGAATGATTCTCCCTTCCCCAGCATCCATCCACTGCCAATAGCTCCTCAGATGATGGTGGGGCCTCATGAACCTGACCCCCACCTCCATCTATGCTGACAAAATTCATCTTGGCAGGTAGGTCTTATACCTGTAGTCATACTTGGTGTGAGTTCCTAAGTGCCTCAGGCATTCTTTGTCCAGGGCACAGCATATCACAGCAATTCTCTTCATCTTCTGGCTTGAATATTCTTTCCCCTTCCTCTTCTATAATTTTCCTCAAGTCTTGGGGTTGAGGTGTTATGTCCCATTTAGAGGCGAGCGCTTATAGTTTCACTTTTCTCACTGATTTTGGCTAGCTATTAGTCTTCACATCAACCTCTGTCCATTGCAAAAAGAAGCTTCTCTGATCAAGGTTGTGGGTTTCACAGATAGGTGTAGGCATATTTAGAAGGCAGATTGACAATATAGTCATTTAGCAAAACAACAGTACTAGGCTTCCCTAGGGCCTACAAATTCACCATTCATGAGCCTTTGACAGGGTTTACAGTATGATGTATGGATTCTCCGTGGGACTGGCCTCCAATCTAATCAGTGGCTGTATACCCACACAGCAGCCAGGCCACTGTTGTACAAGTAAGTACATCTTGCCTGGCAAATTGAGATTGTAGCATTCAAGGGTCAACACTGGGTAAGACCGCAGATGACTTTTGTTCCCCACAGTCTGCATAGTACTTTCTGCCATATAGAACTGACCAGGAGTTTGATTATTTTGTTTTGTTTATTGTCCAAACTTTTATTTATTTATTTATTTATT
Source organism: Peromyscus melanophrys (assembly GCA_902168415.1). NCBI lineage: Eukaryota > Metazoa > Chordata > Mammalia > Rodentia > Cricetidae > Peromyscus > Peromyscus melanophrys. The sequence continues at coordinate 10,275 of CABHPR010125068.1, forward strand.
TATTTATTTTTGGTTTTTCGAGACAGGGTTTCTCTGTATAGCTTTGCGCCTTTCCTGGAGCTCACTTGGTAGCCCAGGCTGGCCTCGAACTCACAGAGATCCGCCTGGTTCTGCCTCCCTAGTGCTGGGATTAAAGGCGTGTGCCACCAACGCCCGGCCCAAACTTTTAAAAATGTTTTCTCTATGCTCTTTTACTTTCAAAAGAATGGAAGTTTTACTTTTAATAAAATCCAACTCATTATATATATTTTTCCTTAGGGCTTGATTTTGCTTAAATGTGATAAAAAGTCACAATCAAACCCAATTCAGTTCCCCTATGGTGTGTTGGAGGAGTTTTGTAGGTTTGTGTTTTATACTTAAATCTATGATCCACGTAAGCTAAGTTGTCTGGAAGGCATAAACTCTTTTTCTAGACTGTTTTGTTATCGTGTGGATGGATGGTTGCTGAAGCCTAGTTTACTGAGAAACCAGGCAGAGCTTATACCCGTCTTTTCCTTCTGAGAACACTTCTTTTTTAGTTGTTGTACATTTGACAGATTCTGTGGTTTCATGCCCAAACTGCAATTGAGAAAAACAGCAGATAATGTTTTATTGGGAATGTGATAGATCAACACATGACACTCTTCAGTTCAACTAGTTTGTTGTTTCTATGATTTTTATTGTCTGTATGAAGCTTCATTAGTGACACTCATCTGGCTCAGGTCACTTACTGTGCTATAAAATACTGAGATACATTTTTTCTGAGCATTTTCTGCCCTAGGATCATACTAGTGTTACCTCAGCTACTAGAGAAGTTCATCTTTCTGCTGTGGTTATGGTACTGCCTAGAATTCAGGTCAAGATGTTCATGAAGCTCCTTGGATATAAGGCTCATTTAAGGGACAGAGAGATCTAAGGAAGTGCTTCTAAAGGATGTTCAGTGGAGGAGGGCATTATAATCCACTGAATTAGCTACTAAAGTGCAGATTTGGGGAACTTAAGCTACATCGAGTAAAATCACAATATTTGACCACTGGGCTGTGGAAGATACTTTTTTGCCTCTTAACTTTTGCTCAGACTTCTTTCCAGTATCTTCGGACTGAGAATTTGTGTGAAGGCTCAATTTTACCAGTGACTGTAGAAAAATAGGAGTATATATCTTGGCAACAAAATGTCTGAGAAAAGCAACTTAAACAAGGAAAGAGTTAGGTTGGATGATGGGGATGGGAAAGTTATGGCAATATGAGTTTGAGGCAGTTGGTCACATTGCATCTTTAGTCTGGAAGCAGGAAAAGAGGGAGGGATGGAGGGATGAAGGGAAGGAGGGAAGGAAAGCAATGGGGGAGGTGGGAAAGAATGAACACTAGCAGTCAGTTCACCTAGAGAGAGAACACTAGTGCTCAACTCACTTTCCCTTTTTATTCAGTCTGGGGATGTAGTCCATGGAATTGTGGTTCCCTTGTTTCAGGTAAGTCTTCCTTGCTCATTTAAACCTTCCTGGAAACACCCTTATGGATATATCCAGGGGTGTGCTTCTATGGTGGCTCTAAGTCCCATCAGTTTGGTAATGAACATTAACTATCCTGGTGTTTCAGTGGAAAAAAATCATAAGCCTGTATGTTTGGGTGAAAAGGATGTTTATTTGTATGTGTGGGTTAGAGGGCAGAGTCTTGTTATACAAATACATTTCAAATTCATCTTTTCTAAAGTTAAGTATGCTACGTTTAAACTAAACATGCTTGCTGTGATTTCTTCCTCAGTAATTAACGTAAATACTCAGGTGTGTTCAAATTAGACGACCGAGGGTGATTCCACACTTTAACCAATCCCAAGTCTTGCAGGTGCTTACATTTACTGTAAGTGATACATTAATTATATTCTTCCCATTCATTCACAGTTCCATTGCTTAGACTCAGTTCTCCTTCCTTTGTTTCATGATCTTACTGCAGTGGCCTCTTAACTTACCTCCTCCGTTCACCTTTCACATCCGTTACTGTCATAATGCACTATATAAGATGCACACATGCTGGTGTCATTGCCCTGATTGAATTCTTACAGTTTAAAGTCAGTATAACAGAAGTCTCCTTGTGCTCAGTCTTAACTATCTTCTTCAGATAAACAAATTGTTACCTTTTTTTTTTTGGAGACAAAGCCTCACTCTGGAGCTGTCACTGGCACTGCATTTGCCTTGTATCCTAGTCTGGCTTTATACTCACCTTCTTTTTGTCACGGCCTCCCACATACTGAGATCTTAGGCATGACACACCTTGTATAGCACCTTCATCAGCTTCTCCTTCAACAGCTAAGACAGAAATTGTAGTAGATATAAATTTAATAGAAATATTATGTATATGTATATTTCCCTCAAATTTATGTTGTTTCAGCTATAGATAAATTTTTATATTTCTTTGAATATTTTCACTCATCCTAACCCTCCAAAGTGCATTCTTCTTTCTCAGAATTATGACCACTGCCCCATGAAGCCCTCTTCAGGGGTATTTGCATTTCTTGCATTTAACATTGTACTGCTATACCTTCAGAGCACCTCATAGTGCCACATTTATCTGCAATCACTTATATAGCTATTGCCTCTTCATCAGGTGGAATTCCTGCATGGCTGATTTTCTTTTTGTGTAAAAGCATCATATATGTATAAATCTAAAAACTGCTTTCTGAAACAAATATTCAAGATTTCAATATCAGATAGTATGAAACATCAACCAACATGAAGATTTAAAAAGTTCTATACAGTGTTGCAGAATATTTGTTTACTCTGTGAAGATGTGTCTTTGCCAAGGCACCTTCTGATTGATTTAATAAAGAACTGAATGGCCAATAGCTAGACAGGAAGAAGTTAGGCAGGACTTCTGGGGACAGAGAGGACTCTGAGTAGAAGAAAGGTGGAGTCACCAGCCAGACAACGAGGAAGCAGGATGGGCAGTAGGGAGATGAGGTAACGGAGCCACGAGGCAGAATGTAGATTAATATAAATGGGTCAATTTAAGTAATTAGAAGTAGTTAGGAACAAGCCTAAGCTAAAGCCAAGCATTCATAATTAATAAGAAGTTTCTGTGTCATTATTTGGAAGTTGGCTGTTGGTACAGAGAAAGACACAGCCTTGATGCAGGGGGAGGGGCTTGGACCTGCCTCAACTGAATGTACCAGGCTCTGCTGACTCCCCATGAGAGGACTTACATTTTCGGAGGAGGGAAGGGGGGTTGCGTTGGGGGGAAGGCTTGGAGGGGTGCAGAAGGAGGGAAGAGAGGGGAATCTGTAATTGTTATATAAAGTGAATAAAAATTTCTTAATAAAAAAAGCAAATCAAATATTGTAAAAGGAAACATTTAGGATGAATAGATGAGATTACTACACAGGAAAGAAAGGTGTTTCCTTGATTCAAAATTGAACTGAAACTGCAAAGGTGAACAGGAGTGTGAGCTGACCTCACAGCTGACCTGGAGGTATGGGAGACTTTCCATGAGCTTCTCAGCATCTGCAACATCCACAGCTAGTTTGTAGTGATCAAAGCAGATGATGCTTGTATGCTAATTACCAAGTCTGCTTAGTCAGAGGATCTTGGAGGGGCCTCGAACTTCATTAAAATGTTGGACTAATTAAAATTGTATTTTAAAAACAAATAGAATAGTTGCCTCTTTCTCTAACCCCTGGTAAAAAAAAAATAGCCATTCCTAATTATTCAGTATAATAGGGGTAACTTTTTATACTTTGTATGAAACTTATATCTTTTGTTCAGAAAGTAGTATAAAAATCTGTTCCAAGCTAGTATACTCTAAAGTGTGACAGAATTAAACATTGCACATTGGGGAAGGATGAGGTAGCAGATGGCATGAGAGGCAGGGACATTACATCATAACCCCTTACCTCTGGGTTAAGAGCATCTCACAGATGTTACTGAATATAAACCCACAGTTCAAAACTAAAGAACACAAAAATCAGAAACCCACTGTGATACAGAATAGATACTCAACTAGATATCATATGCTACCAAACAAAATTCCCAGCACCAGGAATGAGTCATACGCTTTTGAGCTGTTGATCAGAGGAGTCTTATCACTCACCCCCTAAACATTAGAGGCTATTGCCAATGCAATTAGGTATCCTCCATAAGCTGACAATCAGACCCCGTTATTGAGGACAGCACAAACTTATGTCACCAAATATGGAGAGATCACGCTGGTGATCAACTGGAAGTTTAACTCCTATTGACCAGCGTTCACAGTGTTGGGAAATACTATACATGTTCGGTGGTTTGAATGAGAATGGCATCTATAGGCTCATAGATTTAAATGTGTGGTCTCCAGGGAGTGGCACTATGTGAAAGGATTAGGAGATATGGCCTTGTTGGAGGAAGTGTGTCACACTGGGTTTGAGGTTTCAAAGAGCTCTTTCCAAGCCCAGCATCTGCCTTTGCTGCTGCCCATGGATCTGGATGTAGAACTCCCAGTTACTTCTCTAGCGCCACGGCTGTCTGCATGCTGCCATTATGATGTTGTACTAAACCTCTTAAATGCTTTCTTTTCCTAAGAGTTGCCATGGTCATGGTATCTCTTCATGGCAGTGGAACACTGACTAAGACAGCATACTACTGGGGGAGAAAAGTAATGACCAGTCTCATCCAGCTACACATTCTGTAAGTAATAACAGTAAACTACCTGCAAGACACACTCGCTTGTGCAATGGTAGCACAAATGTGATGGGAGTAACCAAGCACGTTTTATTGGATTTAAGGCCTGGTTCATGAGGTGGAACCCATATCCAACACTTGTAATGAGTCCAAGAAGCTAAGACTAGATAAGTCATAGCCCCTAGCCGAAAGCATACTATTACCCTGCTGGATTACTATAGAAATAAAAGGACTACTAATGACAAATTGCTATATGTATAGTTCAGCACATCATTTAGCCTTCATCTCAGAAGCTTCTTCTGGCAGTAGAGAGTATACATAGAGAGCCACAAAGTGGATAATGTACAGAGAATAAGAGACATTTGGAGCACTCAGCCTTAAATGGGATGCTTTTATCAAAGCCTTCTCCTCAAGACTCAAACAGGGTAGGAACCTGGAGATAGGAGCTGATGCAGAGGCCATGGAGGAATGCTGCTTACTGGCTTCCTTCTCCTGGCTTGCCCATCCTGCTTTCTTATAGAACCCAGGACCGCCAGTCCGGGGATGGCACCACCCACCATGGGCTAGGCCCTTCCCCATTGATCACTAATTGAGAAAATACCTTACAGCTGGATCTCATGGAAGCATTTTCTCAACTGAGGCTCCTTCCTCTCTGATGGTTCTAGTTTGTGTCAGGTTGATACATAAAACCAGCCAGTACACCATGTGTGTCTTGATTCAAAAGCTAAAGTTATTTCCAAAGAGGACACACATTTGCTGTATTTTCCTTATACATTCATCAACTGATGGATATCTAGGTTGATTCCACATCATGGCTGTTATAAATAATGCTATAACAAACATGGAGGTATAAGTGTCGTGTTGTCATGTTGGCCCTGCTTCCTCTAGGGCTGAGACTGCTGCTATACTGGTTCTATTTTTAGAGTTTTGATTGATGAAACTCCCCAAGTAAATGCAAATAGTATTTTTCACAGTATTTGGGAAAAAAATCTTGAAACTCATATAGAAAAGCCGATGACCCTGAATGTCCAAAGACGTCTCGAACAGAAAGAAGAAAGCTGGAAGCACTGCAGTAACAAATCTCAAAATAGATAGCTAATAAACAGCATGCAACAGGCATAATAAGAGTCATACAGACAAACTGAATAGAATTGACTCCTTATATTTTCAGATGAATGATTTTCAACAATTACCTAACACACACACACACACACACACACACACACACACACACAGAGAGAGAGAGAGAGAGAGAGAGAGAGAGAGAGAGAGAGAGAGAGAAGAGTGATAGTTTCAATAAATTATACTGCTAAAAATAAATACCCATTTGGGATGCCCTTAGAGGTCAGGAAATTAGTAAAGAGCTATATTGGAGAGGATTCCAAGGGAGGGAGAATAGGACACTGTAGGATATAGGATTATAAGGGGTAATAGAACAGGAAAGGTTAAATAGGCTAGGGGACAAGAGGAAAGAGTAAAGGAGGGAATATAGAAAGGAATAATTAACACTGGAGACTTTTTTAAAAAGTCATATGGAAATGTATTACTGTTGAAATTTCCTAAAATGCATATATATATATATATATATATATATATATATATATTCAAAAGAATTTTAATGCAGTTACAATATATGGGGCAATGATGTCACTAGTAGACATGACAGATTAACAAATACAAAGTCCAAAGCCAGAAATGAGTTACTTTTTTGGAGTTGTTGGCCAGTGAGTTCTCAAATTCAGAAACATTGAAGACTTGTGCCATTGCTCCAGTACTTGAGAGAAAGATCCTACTGTTGAAGATACTGCATATTTGACTCATAGTATATGAAAAACATCAAGCTGGTACTGACCTGGAAGCTTTATCCCTTCTACCTAGCATCCATAGTGCTGCAAGGTAATATGCATGCTTCTATGGGGGAAATCACTATCTGGATATAAACCTTGCATCCTTCAGTAATGCCTGCTCTAGGAAGTCTTGCCCACTGGTACAATAGTGGTAGGGATATCAAGGGACTAACCAACCACATTCTAATTGGATTTAAGGGCCATTCCACAAGTTAAAATCCATAACTGGCATTGATACCATGGTCAAGAACCTGTAGCTAGACAAATCATAGGCCCTAGGTGAGAACTTACTATGATTATTAAACTAATGCCTAATGATTTATGATTATTCCCATACATTAGTGTATCTCCTAGCCTTCATCAGAGAAACTTCTTTTTGCTATTGATGACACAGAGACCCACATCTGCTCAAGGTGCAGAGAATTGTTAAATGTAACATTTATATTTTACCCCCTCCTCCCAAGGCTCAGAGATTAATGTGGATGTAGAAAGACTGTAAAAACCAAATACGGTAGACAGCATTAAGAAAACTGTTTTCCAATCACATATAAATTCACACCAGTTAGAACGGCATGCACAAGACCTTTACAAGCTCAAGCCAGACAAAAATTCCAGCATGGAATTGGGAGGTGGGCATGAAGTCCATCCCATACTTGAGGAGCTATTGGAAATTTATAGATGCTGGTATAGAAAGAGTCAGCTTACTTTAAGGATATGGCTCCTGATGAGTTGACCACATTTTACTAGAGGACCACATATCTAAGACCCTATGAGTTGTACCAATTATACTTGATGAGGAAAAAATGAAAGGACAATTGTAGCATGAATTCTAATTGGTCTTAATAGTAAAAATCTAGAGTCAGATACAGGGGTAAATGCTGAAATATTGGAGAAGTAAAGGAGCTAGCCAAAATCATCTCTTACCTCCACAACTTCTCAGACTGAAAAGGGGCTGAGCTCCTTTCTCTTCCCACCTTATATTACTGTCTCTTCCTCCGTAGTGCTGGGATTAAAGGTATGAGGTTCCCATGTTCCAGGATCAAAGGCATTATCCTCCCTAGTGCTGGGGTTAAGATGTGACCCTCCATCACCTGGCTCTGTTTCTCTTTTAGACTGGTCAATCTTGGGTAGCCCAGGTGGCCTTGAACTCCTGATCTTCCTGCTTCCTCCTCTCAAGTGCTGTGATTAAATGCATGTGCCACCACTGCAGGTTATGGTGTTAGTTAACCTCTGTGGTTAACTAATGGCTAACTCCTCACTCTGATCTCCAAGCAAGCTTTATTTGTTAGAGCACAAACAAAATATCACCACAAGACTCGAAGTAGGGTAGGTAGGGAAGAGGTTGTATATATGGGAGGAGTTGGAGACAAAGGCAAATATGAGCAAAACACATAGGAAATTCTCAAAGAACTAATAAAATGAGAAAAGAGAGATATAATCTTTAGAATATGAGAAAGTGCTTGCTTCAGTAGTGCATACATTAGAATAGAAAAATATTTGCAAACCATGTCTGACCAGGATCCAATACCTGGACTACTTAAGAAACTCAAGCAATTCAATAAGACAAAATTAAAATTTAAATAATTCAATTAAAATGATTTGAAGATCTGAGTATTAATTTCTCAACAGAAGACACACAAATTTCCAGGTCTGAAAAGTCCTCAATATAATTGGTACTCACAAAAATCAAAGCCACATCTAGATGCAACTTGACCCTGTCAAGAATAACTATCATCCAAGAAGTTAAAAATTGACCATCTGGACCACTGCCAGCAGTTCAAGGTGGTGTCATCCTTGTGGATTCCTGAGAGCCTCCCCAGCACCCTGCCTTTTCCTATTTCCATGATGTCCTCATCTATCATGGTATCTTCCTCCCTGCCCTCCCACTCTGTCCCTGTTCCAGCTTGACCCTCCCATTTCCCTATGTTCTCATCCCCTACTCCTCGCCCTTTGCCACCCGCCCACACCCAGTCCACTCCTGTAGATCTCATCCACTTCTTTGCAGGGTCATCCATGTGTCCCTCCTAGGGTCTTTCCCTGTTAGCTAGCCTCTGTGGAGTTGTGGCGAATAACCTAGCTGTCATCATAGAGCCTTTGTCCAGTGACTGATGGAGGCAGATGCAGAGATCCATGACCAGGAACCAGGCTAAGCTCCGGGAATCCAAGTGATGAGAGAGAGGAGGGATTCTGCAGGCGAGGGACGTCAAGATCATGATGGGAGGACGTGCAGAGATGACTGGCCACACTATTGGAAGCCCATGAACTGTGGACTGGTGGCTGTGGAGCCCCCATAGGACTGGACTAAGCTCTCTGGATATGGAAGATGGTTGTTTGGCTCGAACTGTTTGGGGGGCACCCAGGCAAGGGGATCGAGATCTGTCCCTGGTGCATGGGCAGGCTTCTGGGAATCCAGTGACTGTGGTGTGACGCCTTGCACAGCCTTGGTGCAGTGGGAAGGGGCTTGGACCTGCCTAGGCTCAGTGTACTGGGCTCTGCTGACTCCCCATGGGAGATCTTGATTTGGGGGATGTGGGGATGCGGGGCGGCTTGGGAGAGAGGGCTGGGGGATGGGAGGAGGGATGAGTGGGGATCTATGGGTGGTACGTGGAGTAAGTAGAAAATTTCTTAATAAAGAAAAATGAAAAAAAATGGCAATCACTGCTAAGGATATAGGGAAAAAGCTTAAACCCATACACCATTAGTATGAATGCAAATGAAACAGCCATCATAGGGCATATTTAGTTTAGTTTACTAACAATACACACTTGTTTTAGGAAGCCTGCCTATTGGACTAGCCTTGAATAAAAGCTGGAATCCCTCCCTTCAGGAAGTGTATGTACAAGTAAGGGTAGATGCACAGTGACAAATAGCCACCATACACATAATAAAAATATTTGTGGCATAGTAGTAGCTAATAATTGCCATGTTAAAATACACTGGGCTAATGGTGGTAAGAAAGAACTTGTATAGAAAGAGGCTTACATGTTCCAGTATTAATACAGTCAGCATGGTCAAGATAGGCTTTATGTAAGAGAAAGATGGGAACATGAGTAAGGAGGATAGTTAAATAAGAAAAGAGATGAGGGGAGTAAGGTTAAGTAAGCCCTACAAAAGGCCTAAAGTCAGATCATGACTGGCCACCTTCAGAACCAGTAAGAGACTGGGGGTAGAAGAAAGTCCAGAGAGTACAGAGAGCAGCATGGAACCCTTTGTAAGTGTCTGAAAGTGGAATGACATCATTTGACTTGTGTGTTCAAACTACTACTCTGGAAATGGTGTTGATGGTGGCTGAGACAGGATGAGCAGATGCAAGAAGAACAATTAAACTATGTTTCACCAGTTAAACTGAGTGATCACAATGGCTTGAACTAGCCTGGACTCCTTCTGATAACATGTAGCAAAAGACACTGGTTGAGTAGAGATGGGAATGAATTTGTTATAGACCTAAATGAATTCCTTATCTTTCCACAGATTTGTTTAGACTTGAACTGTAGGAAATGTTGCTATGGTTGTGACAATGGCTATTAAGTCCCAGCAAGACTAAGAATCAGAGTTGGCTGCGTCTTAGAAACAAGCATTGCCACTAGGCTTGATCTCACAAATCCAACATGTGTGTGCCCGTGCACACACACACACACACACACACAGACACCCACCATAAGTACACTCTAAAGCTTTAAATATCAAAGAAGTTCTGACCAACCATATGCACATGATTAAATAAAATATTTTATTTTGCGTAATTTACTCTCTATCCAAGTTTCATTTGTATATGTGAATATCCACTGTCACTTACAGCTGAGACATGTTATGTATCACAGAACTCTATTACCTAGCTTGGGACCTTTCTTTAAATACAAAAATGACCACTTCAAAATATCAAGACATTAAATTAAAATGTCTTAGTTTGGGCACCACCCCTCCGGCTTAGCTGAATATATCAACATTTCAGGGGCCAGAATGTGTGCAGTGCAAGAAATTTACTCATTGACATTTCCTTCAAGGCAAATCAAAAGCTGTATGGCAGATTTCATATTAGTTTTAAACAGGATGAAGTCTAACTTTACATCTTATTTATAATTAAACACAAAAATAAACAAAGTTAACTCTCTAATTAAGGAGCTATAGAAAACCAGGTGTGGTGGCACAAGCCCATAACCCCAGCATATGGGAGGTAAAGGCATCAGGATGAGGTGTTGAAATCATTCTTATCTAAGGCAACACAATTAAAAATAACAAAACTCTTAATTTTTGTTGGCACAGATACTATAGAGAACAAACTGCAATCCTTTAGTTCTGAATAATTGAGCATATTAATTAAAATTTCATGTAGTTCATATATAGAAATTGTTATTTATTTATTTTATGAAACAAATAAAAACAGAGTTTGAATAATATACAGAACTTGGTATGTAGATTATTGTCAAAGTCTGTAACAGTTATCAGGGACTGGATGCTATTTTATTCTTTGCTGGTCTTACAGGAATGAAATTATAATTTGGAAGATATATGAAAATGGAAAGGAGAAAGAATAGTCACATTGAATGTATCAGGCTCTTTTGATAGTATTGGAAACATGCAAGATTGATTGGGTATGGTGTCATGGGCAGTATTTTCTGAATTTGAGATATATTGCTTTCACTCAAAAATTTTTTTAGTTTTTTGAGAATTACTAACAGAGTAATGTATTTGCATCATTACCACACCCTCCTCTCCCCATTCAAATTTCTAAAGTTTCCCCACTATACTCCATCTCAAACTCCTGATAGCTTTTCCTTTAATTTTTATTATTACAAATATATATTCACATATATATACATATATATGCAAACACAACCTACTGAATGTTGCTTGTATTTATATGTTTTTATGGCTGACCCCTCAGTATGGAACAACCAAATTGAAGACTTATTCCTGGAAAAGAGTGATTCTTTCTGCCATCACTATTTGTCTGTAGATCTTTAAGCATGGAGTAATGTGAGATTTCCTCGTTTACACTGGCATATCAGTTGATATTGCCATTTCCCAGGTCTTCTTTAGGCAGTCATAATGTTGAGATTTCATGGGTGTAGCTTTCCTGTCATAGAAAATATTTTCCCTGAGATGCAGAGGTCTTCTGGACCTTATAATCTTTCAATTCCATTTTCCATAATGTTCCTAGAGCCTTTGGTATAGGGTTTAGTTTGTACATATATCAATTGTGCCTGGGAACACAACAGTCAATTGTTTTCTGCATTTTGACAAGTTGTGGCTTTCTGCAATAATCTATATCTGCTAGAAAAAAAGACATTCTTTGGCTGAAGAAAGTAATATGAAGCCACAATTATTAAATCACAAAGTGCCACAAGAACTCAAACACTGGCAATAAAAATCAACCAAACATTGACCTCAATAATGCACACATATTTCAATAATAACTTTAAATATCAATGGCCACCATAGTGCAAAGAACACACACACACACACACACACACACACACACACACACACACACACACACAGGAAAATCTCAGGTGATTCCAAATTGAAAGGGTTGCAAATGCCAGAGGGAAAAAGAGGAGAAATGCAATGCAGAGGAATAGAAGACAACAGCCATAGCAAGAAAAGCAGAAAATAATAAAGATATAACTGTAGGGAAAGAGCAGCTGCTCCCTTTGATAGGAAATATAAATATACATATATTTATCAGTGGCCACTACTGCCCAATCAAAAGACATAGGCTAACTGAATAGTTCAAGAAACAAAACCTATCTATCTGTTATCTGCAAGAAACACATCTTAGCTTTAATGAAGAACACCAACTTGGATAAAAGGAGGGTCAAAAGTCTTCCAATCAGAGTTTTCAGGTGTGCTGTTAAGTTACTAGTTTGAGATCTCTCCACATTTTTTTATAGAGGCATTTAGTGCTATGAACTTGTCACTTAGAACCATTGTCATTGTGTCCCAAAAGTTTGGATATATTTTGTATTCATTTTCATTCAATTCTAAAAGGGTTTTAATTTTTGTCTTTACACATTTTTTATTTTGTAATGAGTTGTTCAGAAGAAATCACACTCAAAAGGAGTAAATGGCAAGAAATAATCAAATTCAGGGCTGAAATCAATAAAATAGAAACAAACAAACAAATTACACAAAGGACAAATGAACCTAAGAGTTGGTTTTTTGAGAAAATCAATAAGGTTGACAAACCTTTATCCAAGTTAACTAAAAGTCAGAGGAAGAGTATTAAAATTAGCAAAATTGGAAATGAAAATGGGGACATAATAATAGACACAGAGGCAATTCAGAGAATCCTAAGGGCATACTTCAAAAACCTGTGCTCTACCAAACTGGAAAATCTAAAAGAAATGGATAATTTCTTGATACAAACCACTTACCAACGTTAAATCAAGATCAGATAAGCAATTTAAACAGGTCTATAACCTCTAGTAGAATAGAAGCAGTAATTAAAGGTCTAGTGCAATAGAAACAGTAATTAAAAGTCTCCCATCCAAAAAAGAGCCCAGGGCCAGATGATTTTAGTACAGAATTCTACCAGACTTTCAAAGGAGAGTTAGTACCAACAGTCTTCAAACCATTACACAAACTAGAAATAGAAGAAACATTGCCCAATTTGTTTTATGAGGCCACAATTTCCCTCATACTCAAACCACATAAATCCAACAAAGAGAGAGAATTATAGACCAGTTCTCCCTATGAATTTAGGTGTAAAAATACTTGCAAACTGAATCCAATATTACATAAAAAAAGATAATTTATTATGATCAAGTAGGCTTCATCCCAGAGATGCAGGGATAGTTCAACATAATTAAATTGATAAATGTAAATCACCATATAAGCAAACTGAAAGATAAAAATCACATGATTATCTTATTAAATGCAGAAAAATGTCATTGATAAAATCCAACACTCCTTCTTGTTAAAAGTCATGGAATAATTAGGGATACAAAGTACATGTCTCAACATAATAGAAGCAGTTTTCAGCAAACCCATAGCCAACACCAACTTAAATGGAGAGAAATGCAAAGCAATTGCACTAAAATCAGGAAGAAGACAAAGATGTTTACTTTCTTCATTCCTATTTAATATAGTATTTGAAAATCTTAGCTAGAGCAATAAGACAACCAAGCAAGTGAAATACTTGTACGATAAAAACTGTAAGACACTGAAGGAAGAAACTGAAGAAAATATAGAGAATGGAAAGATCATCCACCATCATGGATCAATAGGGTTAATAAAGTAAAAATGGCCATCTTCCCCAAAGCAATCTAAAGACTCAATGTGGTCTCTATCAAAATGCCAACAAAATTATTCACAAAATCTTGAAAGGACAATCTTCAACTTCATATGGAAACATAATAAACCCAGGATAGCTAAAACAATCATGAATAATAAAAGAACTACTAGAGGTATCGCCATCTCTGATTTCAAGTGGTATCACAAAGCCATAGTAATAAAAACAGCATTATATTGGCACAAAACAGACATTCCAATTGTCTTAGTTAAGGTTTCTATTGCTGTGAAGACACACCGTAGCCACAGCAACTCTTATAAAGGAAAACATTTAATTGAGGTGTTGGCTTACAGTTCAGAGGTTCAGTTTATTATCATTATGGAGAGGAGTATGATGGTGTGCAGGCAAACATGGTGCTGGCATATCTTGATCAGAAGGCAATAGGAAGTGGACTACCTCACTGGACTGGGCTTGAGCGTATATGAGACCTCAAAGCCTGCCTCTGCAGTAACACACTTCCTCCAACAAGACCACAACTACCCAACAAGGCCATACCTCCCATTAGTGCCACTCTCTTTGGGGGGCATTTTCTTTTAAACCACTGGATTCCACTCCCTGTCCCCCAAAAGCTTGTATCTATAACACAAAAATGCATTCAGTACAACTCAAAAGTCCCCATAGACTATCACAGACTCAACAATGTTTAAAAGTATCAAGTTCAAAGTCTCTTCTTAGATTCATGCAGTCTCTTAACTATAATTCCCTATAACATCAAAATTTTAAAAAAAGATTACATACTTTCAGCATATAATGGCACAGGATATGCATTACTATTCCGAAACATAGGGAAGGGAGCATTGTTAGGAAATACTGGACCCAAGGAAGACCTAAACCCAGCTGGGAAAAATCCAAACTCTGCATTTTCATGTCTGATGTTAAAATGCTCTTTGGATCTCTGAATCCTTTCAGCTCTATTGACCGCCACAGCCTTTTTTTCCCTCTTGGGTTAGTTCCACCGAACTAAATAATGATGTACCTATATAAAAACTATTACCAAACAGGAAACTCAAATGGCTGACAAGCACTTAAAAAAATGTACAACATCCTTAGCCATCAAGAAAATGCAAATCAAAACTACTTTGAGATTTCATTTTACACCTATTAGAATGGGTAAAGTCAATAAAACAAATGACATCCCATTCTTAGGAAGATGTGGAACAAGAAAAACACTCATCCTTTGTTGGTGGGGGTGCAGACTTGTAAAGCCACTTTGGAAATCAGTGTGGCAGTTCCTCAGGAAAATGGGAATCAATCTATCTCAAGATCCAGATATACCACTCAAACTTATACTCAAAGGTCCATTTGTTCTACTATAGAGAGAAACTTGCCAAAACATGTTCATTGTTTTTCTACTCATAGTAGCCAGAAATTAGAAAACATCTAGATGTCCTTCAGTAGAAGAATGGATGAAGAAAATGTGGTACATTTGTACAATGGAGTATTACTCAGCAGTTTAAAAAAAGAAATCATGAAATTTAAAGGTAAATGGATAGAACTAGAAGAAAATTATCCTGAGTGAGTTAACCCAGACCCCAAAAGACAATTGTGGTATATATTTATTTATATGTGGATATTAGCTTTTAAGTCAATGATAACCAAGCTACAATCTTGAACCACTGAACATAGATATAGAGTAAGGTACTGGGTAGGGGGTACACAGACAGGTCTCTCTCGAAAAGAGAAATAGAATAGATGGTTATAGATGGATAGGGGGACAGGATGGGAGGATCAAGTACAGACTGAGAGGGAAGAAGGGGATAAGGGAGGACATAGTGAGAGAGACAGATAAAATTAAGTGTCATATGTGGGGTAGTATGAAAACTTAGTACAGTAGAAGCTGCCTAAATTATATACATTTATTAAGGATACTTAAATGAAATTGACAAATAATGGAGGAGACCAAGCACCAATGGTCCATTTCTTGTTACCAAATAAAGTTTTCAGCACTGGATTAAATTACATCTAACTGAGTTGTGGGCAAAGGAGTCCCATGGGAACCCCAACAGAATCCAGGCTATTGCCAATACTATAGATTGTTCTTCACAAACTGATGGCAAGATCCCAGTGCTGAATACAAAACCTACACAACTCATTGAATGTTGAAAAGTCAAACTGGTGCCTTCAAAGAGCCTTCACCTCTGCGTGCTAGCATCTTGGATACAGGAAGGTACTCTGCACATTACCAAAGGAGAAACATAATCCCCAATTAATCACAGCCTTGTTTACTACTGAGACCCGCCAAAGACTTGCATTCCGTCTCAAGACAGTGCTTCAGTGGTCTACAATGGTGTCCTGCCTGCAAGGTATGCTGGTGCAATGGTGGCACAAAGTTTGTAGGCGTAACTAAGCAATATCTGTTATTATTTAACAACCATTCCATGAGGTAGAACCCATACCCAACACTGCTTAGGTGACTAAGAACCAGTGACTAGATAGCCCAAGACCTAAGGTAAAATAAAACATTACAGTTCTAAAAACAAAACAAAATAAAACAACCAACCAAACAAAAACCCCGTAGCAGTAAAAGATTCCTAATGACATTCTGCTATACTCATAAATAAGCGTTTTTCTCAGCTACTATCAGAGAAGCTTCCTCCTGAAGCAGATGGGAACAAATACAGAGACCCACAGCCAGGCATCATGTAGAGAAAGAGAGGCATCTGAACACTCGGCCCTAAACAGACTGTCTCCATAAAATGTCTCTACTCAGGGCTCAGGGAGCCCTGCAGAAGGAGAGGTGGAAAGAGTCTAAGAGCCAAAGTGGATGGAGAACATCAAGGAAATAAGTGCATCTAAACAGAGCAGGTACAATGTATATATGAGGTCACAGAGACTGAGGTAGCATGTGCAGGTCCTGCACATGTCTACACCAGGTGGGGCTCTAGAGCTGAAAGGAGAAGTTGACATATGCCCCCTACCCCAGAAACTATCTCTAATTGATAACTTCTGTCAAATGAAAGTTTAGTTTCCTCCAAGGGAATCTCACTGAGGAAACAACTCTTGAAGGTAGGCTGAATGCCCAGCAGAAGATGGCCAACTGAAATGAACTAAATGACATCAGTGGAAATTTCTTGTCTCATAATGTCATGTCAGGGCTCTTCCTAAGTATATATTCTTCTCCATTTTTAGCTTACAGGTACTTTTTGCACATATTATGGCTTTCAGTTTAGTTTTTTATGAGATTCATGATTTTACTAATGAATGGGTCTTTGTTTCTTGTGCCTTTTCTTGGGCTCCTAGTCTTAAGTTTGTTTTGTCTAGTTCCTAGGTGTTAGTTTATATTGTATCATATTATATTCTATTCCCATAAAAAATTAGTGTTTTATGTATGGGTGGATATTCGTTAAAAACAATACTCAATATATCTATGTTTTATTTGACAATGTCTTGTATCTACCACTTTATTTTTAGAAAACTTATTCTTCTGGAAAAGTTCATCAAGTAAAGATGGCTTTAATGAGAACTCTCTTATTCCACACTGAGGATCCTAAACCCACAAATCTGAAAAGTAAAGTGCTCTAATAGTTGAATCTTCAGAGAACCAGCAAAGTATTCAAACAGTTTCAGATTTGGAGCATCATTGACTTCAGAATTTAGGTCTGGGGTCACTTATAGACGGGTAATAGCTACAAAAATATTACAGAACAAGAAAGAAAATGTACTACAGAATCCAAAACTCAACTGGTCCCAAGCATTTGGAGTAAGAACATCTCAACCTCCATCCTTCTAAGGAAGCTCTTGCCAATGGTTTATCCTTGGTGAGACAACTAAGGGCCATTTTGCTCATGGTAATAAGAGTCAAAGGGGCCAACCTGGATTTAAGGACAGTCTGACTGTGTGATGGTTATTTTTATTTTTATTTTTATTCTTCTTTTTCAAGGGAGAGCGCGAACGCAGTCCCCCACTACCACAAATTATGCAGTCGAGTTTCCCGCATTTGGGGAAATCGCAGGGGTCAGCACATCCGGAGTGCAATGGATAAGCCTCGCCCTGGGAAAACCACCTTCGTGATCATGGTATCTCCCCTGCCAGGTAAGTATGATGATGGTTATTTTTAATTGTCAATTTGACACACTCTAGAATCATTCTTGAAAAGAGTCCCAATGAGGGATTACCTAGATCAGGTTGGGGTGTAGGTGTGCCTTGTGGGAGATTGTCTTGATTGTGTTAATTAGTATGGGGCAACTCACTCCATGGTGTGTGTGTGTGTGTGTGTGTGTGTGTGTGTGTGTGTGTGTGTGTGTTGGGGGGACTCTTCTCCAGATTTGGGTCCTGGACTGTGTGAGAAAGGGGAATGTATCCAGAGGCAGAGATTTCTGTCCCATACACCCAGTTATACCCGGCAGTTGCTTCCCAAATTCCACTCAGAGGCTTATATTAATTATAAAGGCTTGGCCGATGGCTCAAGCTTATTACTATCTAGCTCTTACATTTAAATTAACCCATATTTCTTATCTTTGCTTTGCCACATGGTTTGTAGCTTGTTACCTCCTTTTCTACATGTCTTGCTTCCTTGGCGGCTGGTTAACATCTGCCCTGACTCTGCCCTTCTTCATCTCGATCCTCAGTTTGATCGTACCCCCTAACCTTATCTTGCCTTGCCATTAGCCAAAACTGATTTATTACCAACCAATGAGAGCAGCAAACATTCACAGTGTTCAGAAGGACATTCCACAGCAGGAGAAAGTAATAAAAGCATGAGCGCTTTCATTTCTCTCTGCTCTTGACTGTGTAAATAATGAGGCCAGTTGTTTTAAGGTTCTTCCACCTTGACTCGCTTGCTTCAATAGAATGTAAAGAAACCCTCTTTGCCAGAAAAAAAAAAAAGTCCTCCAACAAAATGGGACCAGGAAGCAAGCAGGAATCACTGTCCTAATATGTGAAAAAAAAACAAAACTTCAAACTAAAACTAATTGGAAGAGAGAAAAGGGGGCACTTTAGTCTAAGAAAAGGGACATTAGCCAAGAAGACATTACTATCTTAAACATATATGTGCCAAACTCAGGGTTATTCAATTTCATTTAAAATTTACTACTGCATTTAATACATCAAATAACATTAATCCACTAAGTAGGCGATTACAATTCCCCACTTTCTCCAATGAGAGCTAGTTCTCAAGAAGGAGAATTCCAGGTCACTTCTAACATCATTCCTTTAAGTCCTGCGTCTGAAGTCTGTGGTGTCCCCAGCACTAGGATCTTATCTTCTGGAAGGCAGCCAAGGGCAATATTAATTACCTGTACTGTTTGGGGAGACTCTTGGACTCCTCTGACTGCAAGCTAAAAGGAGGTTTCCCACATATGGGGCTAGGATTTTTGTTGTATAATCTCTGGCTCTCATGGGGACACAGCGTTTGTAATTATAATTGAAGAACTGAAAGAGAACCTAGATCTGTGTATTAAGAGGAAGTGTGGAACACATAGAAAAGCAAGCTAGTGCGATGAAGTCTGAAACACAGTCTAATGCAATTGTCAGACTTTTAAATACAACAGCAGTACATCTGCCATGACCTCAAGAGAAAGATCCAGTAGCTTTCTTGAACAGGACAAATTAGGCTGGCATCAGAACTCTCAAAAATAATATCAAAGCAAAGCAAAAAAAACATATTTCAAAGAAATTTAGAGAAAGATGTAAGCCAGTTATCATCAGTCCATTTATTACAATTTCTGAATTTGCAAACCTGCCACTTATTAACTGCAATTTGTAACTGAAAAATCGGTACCATCTTTGCTGTTGCAGCTTTTCTATGGACACACAAATGTACAATCCTTGGGACACTTGCATCATTCACCACTCAAATTACCAGCTGACACTGGACAAACCAATATTTGATGTTCGCCCTTCAGTTCTGATATCTAATGTAAGTATGTTTTGCAGCTAGTAGAAGGCTTGTGAGTTGTTTGCTTTTTTGTTGGTGAGTTTTCTTTTCAAAATGATCCCCAAGTATTGTGGTGAGATGGATCAATCTTCTTAACTGAAGGTTATCATGTGCCTTGTGAAGAGAATATGTGTGTGGTAGATAAATGTCTTTCAGGCAAGAGTTATAGCGCTGTTGGCCATAAGTTCAATGTTGATCAATAAAAGACATTTATTGAAAAGGCATCCTTAAGGAGAAATGCATGTAAAACAAGGTTATGTATTAATTAGTTGATGAAAATATTCTGACTGAAGTCTCACAGGAATTTAACCCTGTACTTCTTCTGAGGGAACTGATTTCGTTTTCTCAAATTCAGTATTTATGTGACTTTGTAGAAATAACCACTACAAAAAAAAGGAAAGTCAACTATATGGAGTGTGGTTTATATCTAGGTCATGTGTTCTTTGTGTTATCTTGACAGGGAAACATTTTTAAATGTAAGCACCCAGCTTTTACCAGGTCATCTTTGGTGCCTACTAGGCATGAAGATATTAGCTTCTAAATAAAAAAAAAAAAGACTCACGAAGAGCATCAGCTTGCATTTGGTGAATTTGCACACTAAATGTATACCCACAATGAAAACAAAAGTGGTTCAAGTTAGGAAGAACTCTAAGCAATTGTTTGCTCTGGTGAAGTAGAAATGATGACATTTTGGATACTGAAAGGGCTTCGGAAAAAAAGATGAAGCAAACAGGTGAGAGGTAAAGCATTACAGTAAAACTGACACAGTGATAAGCTGAAGAGAAGCAGACAACAGGGCTCATAGCATGAACAGAGAAAGCACGTAGGACCAAAGATAGAGAGCTTTTTATTTCCCCAAGAAGAATTACAAATGAAACACACAGAGGCCATATCATAGAAAAGAGAAGACATGATAAAATATTTTCTATAAGAACTATATCAAAACAGCAAGATTGATACCAATTATATTAACAACAAGCATAAAGGAAGTTAGTTCATTTTAAGGAGATTCCAAAGAAAGTCTCTGCTTTTTGTTTTATTCAGGACATATATAAAACTGAAATGATTCAGAAAGACTGTGTGTTAAGAATTAAGTTGGGCCGGGCGTTGGTGACACACGCCTTTAATCCCAGCACTCGGGAGGCAGAGCCAGGCAGATCTCTGTGAGTTGGAGGCCAGCCCGGGCTACCAAGTGAGCTCCCGGAAAGGCGCAAAGCTACACAGAGAAACCCTGTCTCAAAAAAACCAAATAAAAAAAATGAATTAAGTTGGGGCTTAAGGGATAGGTTTGTGTTTATAAGCACTGATTGCACTTATATGGAACCTGTGTTTAGTTCCTGGTGCCTACATGGTGGCTTCCAATTATCTATAATCCCAGTTTTAGGGAATTCAATGCCCTCTGCTGACTAACAAAGGCACCATGCATGCCTATGTTGAATATATATACACGCAGGCAACACACGCACGCGCGCACACACACACACACACACACTAAAATGAAATAATTTTAGAACAATTTTTTAAGCAATGGACTAATCTGTAGTAAGCAAAATAAACTCTAAGAAAATATCATCTTAAAGGAGAATTTAAGCTAAAAGCATCAAATGTCAAGAGAGAATTTCTGAAGCTGGAAATCATTGTTCATAATGAAAATAGGAAAATTCCTAATATTGAAATGGGAATGTAGCTGTGTTGGTTGCCTAGCATGCACCAACTTCTGGGTTCAATCCCTGGTGCCACATATAACTGGAAGTGGCAGCGCACACCTGCAATATTAGCACTGGGTAGGTAAAAACAGGATCAGAAGGTAAATATCATAAGTAGCTACAAAGTGAGTTTTAGTCAAGCCTGGGCTACATAAGACTCTGTCCAAAAAATTCAAAAGAGTAATTATCAGTTTCTATATGCTGACAATCTATCAGGTTCCTATAGAAATGAGGAGTCACTGGAACCTGGAACTACAGAGTTGTTAGGTAGAAAGACAGTAATCATAAAATGATTTCACATACCTCCAGTAAAAGGCAAATGTATATATATATATATATATATATATATATATATATATATCCTTAAATGATTTCAGAAATTTGAAATCACATCAGATCTTTTCAGTATATTAATTGAAAACATTCATCCTCACATTTCCTGCTTGCCATGCCAGATTAAACTGATTTCTTATGGCTGTAGTATTTATGTTTCTGTGCTATGTTTTTGTGACTTAGACTAGTTCTTACTTGTCTGAACCTTGTAACCATGTATGAGAAGTGCCAATCAATTATCAAATTATGGTAACTGATCTACATGATGACTCTTGCACCAAATAATTAAATTCAAGTTGGTGGGAGACCTATTAATTAATCCTACTTGTCAACTAACATAAAAAATATCTCACGGGAAAAGCTGAGGTAAACACATCAATTGGCTTAAAAAGAAGTGGCCAGTTTAGATTCACGTTGCAATTTAAAATATTGACACTCACACATACTTAATAGCTCCTTAGACTCTTCCATCTGTACAAGCTTGAATCATGCTGTGCACTGATCCAAAATGACATTTCAAAGTCTTTTGCTCCACCTGCACTCTTCTCTATCATGTCAAGTGCTTACAAGAAATACTGTCAGACATTCTGAGAACTACCTATCACCAGGCACCCACATGAATGCAAAATCAGACCATGCAAACTGTGTATATGTTGAACAAAAATAAGCTACGTAAGAACAGGAGGAGGAAGAAGGTCACTCTTGTTCTGATAACATCCATAACATCAAATTATACATTTTCCTGTATAAAATATGGGACTCTACTTAAAACTCTTCTGACCTCATAGAAGAATTAAGAATGATTTTGAATGTTGATTGTATAGCGACGATGCCTGGATGGAAACTTCCTAAACATAAAATTTGGGCAAAAGAGCATTTAATGGATCTTTGGGGGATGTTTCAGTGTTAAAATTGGAATTGTGCATCAACATTTGTAATACCAGTATAGTTAGTCTTTCTACGTAATTTCACCCATGGCCCTTCTTCTGATAACATAGATAGTCAGTCCCTACCATTAATCAAGCTGCACATGTACTCTGTTTGATTTTGTCTCCCTTTTTTCTTTTTCTCCTTCCAGATTCAAGCAGCTTTTTCTTTTTCCTTTATCCTTGCTCCTTGCAGTGAATCTTCCCTCATCTGACCTGTTCTCTGTAGCCTTGTGTCTTCTTTCTCATGGGCTGTTCTCTGAGAACATGAATTATATCTCTGCTTCTATACCATATCTTGTCGAAATCTGCTCTGTTCCTTTGGCATACTTGTCACTGGCCACTAATATTTTCCACAATAGAAATGGCAGCTGTTTCCATCCCTATCTCCCTCTTAAGGCTAACTCCAGAAACTGCAAATGGTAACGGTCCCTACTTTATAAATTGGATTCAGAGTTTAGTAGGAATATTTTAATATATTATTAAGAACAAATAATAAAGGGAAAGAGAGGTACTCAAAAAGAAAGGCAAGACACATCACAGGGCATGGGTGGGGGCTCTTCTTGATGAAGAGTGGATAAAGGTTTTTTTTCCCACTTTTGTCTTTCTAATATGCTCATTAGTCACTGCATATGAAGACACTTGATTTTGTTATTTATTTTTTTATCTCTGTGTATTTTCTGATGGCTTTGAGTTCTCGATTAAATAAAAGACAGTGTTGTATATTGAATCACAAATATAGGCTTGGGTTTGTAGACTAAAAGATGGCAATAAGGATCAACTACTCTGAAGAGTAAGACAGGGGTTTAAAAAGGATGATGAATAAGATGTTACATAAATTACTATTTGTATACCACATACTGTATGTGTGTATATATATATATATATAAAAACATTATGCTACACATAATCATAGGCTGATTGTCTTCTGTACTAATTATCAGCACTTCTAATAGTGCCTGGTCTATTGTTAGTCTTCAGTAGATAGCTTTAAAATAATGAACAAGTCAGCAGTTTTATAGAAATCTCTAACACCGTCTAGAAAAGGAAAAAGCACAAAGAATGTAAAGGCTTCATGGGCTCTTTTATAAGAGTTACCTTGGACATGGTGTCTTTTCATAGCAACAGAACAGTGACTAAGACACTGTGATTTTACCTTGAAAAAATATTTAGATTTAGATCTAAGGTGTAACTATAGCAAAGAAGAATTCAAACTGAATAAATATAGACAGAATTTAAGAGGCTTCTCAACGATCAATGGCAGTGAGCTAAAAGGATGGTCTGGGTGGACAAATAAGTGGAAGAGGCTCATATATACTAAGAATAACTGAATCCAGCACTGTGGTACAGATCAATAAGAAAATATCTTCCAATGCCAGAGGAGGGAAAGTTGAGAGAAGGGTAATGGATTTTGCCTGCAATGATCTCATTCATCTAATGTATTTCAACCACTTGCCTTACAAACAGCATTTTCTCCAATGCCTAATAGATTTAAATTTACTAATATATTTTATTAAATGGAAAATTACATAAAAATCTAATTATAACTTATTTGTTTTATAATGTAAATTTAATTGCATGATACAAAGTATATTTTAAAGAGTAGAAGGCCTTAGATATTTTATATGATTCTATAATCCCTTTTCTTCTTGTGTCATGGCCATGTTTGTTAGTTACTGCTATTGTTTTCAGTGACAACATCCATTAGAGATTTATTACTTTAGGATAGTTTTATACATATTTTTGTTGCTTTAAGAAATTGACATCATTCTTATATACATTGCACTATGATTACATCCACCTCCATTAACTTCTCTCATCTCCCTCCCACTCATACTGACTGGCTTCTTCCCAACTGAGACCCTAACATCTTCCTGTCCCTCCATCCCACGGTATCACCCTGTATGTCCCTTAATTCCATTCCTTTCTCCTTTCCTACCCCCCCCTCTCTCTCTTCCTCCCTTCTTTCTCTGAACTCTCTCTCTCTCTCTCTCTCGCTCTCTCTCTCTCTCTCTCTCTCTCTCTCTCCTTACCACTCCTCCCTTTCTCTCTTCCTTCCTTATTCTCTTCCTTCTTTCTCTACCTCCCATGCCCCATACAAGCAATCGCAGTTACTATATGCTTCTGATTGCAATAGCCTTTTACTATCCAGAAGATAGCATTCCACTGAAGTGCTCCCCCGTCATTCAGCTCTAAATCTCATCCTCTCTTGTGTGTTATGTTTATCTGGTTTTGTAGGTGATAACAAAGGTGCACTTTTGGTGCCAACCACTAAGCAGCGACTTACTTGAAGCATTTTGACCAGCTCTAGGTTGCAGACCGCTGCTGAAAGAATTTCTGTGACCATGGCTGAGAGCTACATTGACCTGGGATATAAACCTAAGTATGTAGAAGGTAACCTAACTCCGTGTCCATTTGGCAAAACATCAGCCATGGTTCTCTTTACAGCACTGAAATTAATGTGTGAAATAAAGTCGGAATTCTACAGCAGCATAAAGCACTGTCCAACTGGGATTGCATTTTTTTCATAAAACAGAGAACTAACATTTTACCTCTTATGTAGTAGTTAGATGGTGATCTCCAGCAAGATATAGGAATACAAGTGTATGAATATGCAACTTACATTTGCTTAAAATGAATACTGTTTTTGCTACAAGCAGTTTGCATATAGGTTATATTTTCCTTTGGGACTAGAACTGGATGAATTGCCTTGTAATTGGGTAGAAATTCATTACTGATTCTGCTTTAGCTGTTACGGGGATGAGTTTACTGCTTATGCAAAGCTTTTCACAGGAGTGAAAAATGACCACAGTACCTAAGTATGAAGATGAGCCAATAATGAATGAGCTTGCTAAACGGGCCTGTTGTTTAAAGAGAGCTGTAATTTTCCAAGAGCCAATACCATTAAAAACAATCAATGGAGCAAAAAGATGAGTGCAGAATAGAGAATTTAGTGATGCCTATGAACTCTGCAGTATCTGGGGACTGCAAGGTCAATACCGTTGAATTGTGTCATCACAGTAGACTTATGTACCTTCTAGAATTTTTTATAACTTCAATTCTATTATTTTTCCAAAAAAGATACTTGAAAGATAAAAGAAAGCATATTTCTACTGGAAGTGAAACTGTGATGTCTCGCAACTGTTTGCTACTGAGAGACAGAGGTCTTGGTTCATACCATATTCCTTTCTCAACACACAGCGAGTGCACTGCACTCTCACGGGGCATGAAAAAGCCTCTTCTCGAAACATTTCTTTGAATAGTCAGCACGGTATGAACGTTACCGCTCAAAGGCTCCCAGAAATATGTGCACACTTTAGTTATTTGTGAAATTCTCTAGCTTTTGTCAAACAGTATGTTTTCGAGTGTTAGAAAAACAGTTAGTTTATCATCCTCGAGGCTGTGGAGATGGTCATTTGGGAAGAATGTATTTTATTTTGCAAATATGTGTGCATATGTGTGCATGAATGTGCAGGTCAGGGAATAACTTCTTTCCTTCTGTCATGTGGGTCCTGGGAATCCAACTCAGGTCCCCAGGATTGGTACCAAGCAGTTTTACTCACCGAACCATCTATCTTACCAGCTCAAGAAGATGTGTTCATTTGTAGCAATAAATTTTGAAATAAGAGTCTTGAAATCAGGATGACCACAGCTAGTGAGACTCCTTATTGTTGACCTTAGTTCTCAAGAGAATTCCAGGGGGAAAAGTGGGGTTTCAGAAGGGACACAGTATCTAACAGTTTACATTAGATGCTAGACAGAACAAGGCAAGTGTTGGAGTGATGTTGAAGTGGATATGTTAACTGCAAAACAGCTTTAAGTTAAAAAACACGGAAAATATTTTTTAGATTTAGATTGTAAAATGTCTCGGTTATTTCCTTCCCCTTATGACCCATTTCAATGAGATGTTCACTTCCTTTTTTTTAAAAAATTCACCATTTAGTTTAGTACTTTTATTACCTGAAATTGAAATATAATTATATCACCATTCTCTTTCTCTTTTCTACCTCCAACCCCTTCTAGGTACCCTTCACACACCTTGATATCTCTCTCTCTCTCTCTCTCTCTCTCTCTCTCTCTCAGATCCATGGCTCTGGCTTTTTTTTATTTAATTGTTGTTACATATAAATGAACATGTATATATATGCGGTGTGCATATAGTCCTATATTTGGAAATAAAATCTACTCAATCTGTGTAATTTTACACACACACACACACACACACACACACATATTGTTTCAGGGCTGTATGACTACATGATATTTACATTTTAAGATTATTGTAATAATAGCACAAATGAATTAAGATAGCTGTTGAACATCTTACTCAAAGTTATAATAATTGTATTTTATAATATTTTAGTTTGATGGTTTCATATATTTATGTCATGAATTTTAGTCAGTTTGTTCCCTATTCCTTTCTCTCCCCCTCCCCCCTTACCCTCCGGATGACTTCCCATCAAGCCCCACCTTACTTCCATGCCCTCCTACTTTTATGTGGACCACTGTTTTTGTTTTAAAATACTTTTTGTTTTATGAGATTATAGTATAATTACATCATTTTCTTCTTCCCTTTCCTTCCTCCAAACCTTTCCATATACCCCTCTTGCTTTCAGATTTATGGCCTCTGCTTTCATTCATTATTGCTACATACATATAGGTATCTATATACACACACAATACATTTATAAAGACATAAATACAGCCTGCTCAGTGTGTATAATGTTACTTAAGTGTATGCTTTCAGGACTGACAATTTAGCATTGGATAGCCCATCAGTGTGCTTTTTCATGGGGAAGACTTTGTCTCCCATGCTCATCATTTCTTAGTTGCCTGTAGCTTCTCGGGTAAGTTTGAGGCTTTATGGGCTTCTCCCACCCATGTTAGCATGTCTATTGCTGTTGTCCTTGTTAGGTTCATGGTTAGGCAAAGCAAAACAAAACTTGAATACACATAATACTGTGCCCATCTGGGCTGACATTCCCACCACCCAAGAGGCAAAGATCATCTAACAAAGACCTCAACACCGGGCATGAGAAGCTGGTCAAGTTGCTCAAAAAACTCCCCAAATATTACAGGCTATTGCCATTGACTTTGATTGCTCCCAGGAGTGGAAAGTGAGTCCCGATTACTGACCACACAATGCTTTTCAAATACAGGGCCCAGAGGCCCCCTAAGCTGGAACTGATATGAAAGCCTCTTTCCTGATAACTAGCTATTATTATACCAGAAGGCATCATGCAAGCTTCCAAAGAAAGAAAGAAGCCAACAGTCTTACCTAGCTATAAGTCTATGAACCACAAGAATAACCAGCAGGACACTATAACCCTAAGGATGAAGTAGGGGCATGCTACTTTGGCAGTAACCAATAGCTCTTGAATGGGACTTAAGACCCTCTCAACAAGAGGGAAATCCTGCCTGGCACTGAAAACACAGCCAGCTATCCAGTGCTAGTGAAGTCATGGATCTTGGAGGAAAACCTACAGCTCCCACTTCACTAAACCAGCATAATCCATAACTACATTCTAATATTTGTCCTTATATCCACAGAAAAATCCCACCACTCATCAAGAAAACTTCTATTTACAACAGACAGAGACTATTACAGAAAATCACAACAAATCAAAATGTATTGATGTGAAGACCAATCCCAATGAACCCTTCTTTTCTTTTAGAGGTACGGTCTCTTTTTCCATCTGAGCTAATCTTTTTTTTTTTTTTATTTTACAATACCATTCCATCTGAGCTAATCTTATGAGTTGTTTTGTCTAAAAGATTATGGAAGAATCAACAGTGTGTCTACTCAAATTCTATTCCTCTCAAAATGCCCTCAGCTCATTATCTTTCTCTTAGATCCTGTGAGTGACATTTAGACCAGTCTGAAAAAGCTTACTGGAGGATAAGAGCCAATATGAAGGAGAACAGAGTTAGCTGCATTAGTCCAACAGGAACTGAGAATGTTCATCCCAAATAAAAGACGAATCTGCGGCTGCAACGGCTACTGAAAGATGCATGCACCAAGCTCAGCACCTCTCAAATGCTCCAATGAACTGACTGAGTATTTGCAATTTTCAACTTTTAGTTTGGGGGGTTGTTTTTAATTCAACTACACTAGGTAAACCTCCAGAGTCATAAACTGTGTTACTGCCTACAAAAATAAACTTATCAATTGAAATTCCATTGTAAACAAGTGATCATTTATTAGAACTGTTCCAGAAGGAAAATACATTGGGTGGAATATGTGCAAAGTGACATTGATTTTTCCTTATACTGTGAAGTTGTTTAAATCCTTCCTAGCTAGTAGATTATTTACTTAGGAAAATGTGGGGAAAAAATCTTATTTTCAATCTTTGAAAGTAGACCTCAACTTAAGTGTTATATTGGTTTATATTATTATAAGAACACTAATTTCCTAACAGAAGGCTCCAAAATATATATATTAATATATATATATATATGAATTAATGAGATAACATTGATAAGTTGGTTCTATCACTGTTATTTAGTGAAGTTTAAAAATTAAGTTACAAAATGACATCATGGGGCTGGAGAGACGGCTTAGCAGTTAAAAAGCAGTGGCTGCTCTTCCTGAAAACCCAGGTTCAGTTCCTAGCACCTAGATGGTAGCCAGGGTATCAGATGCCCTCCTCTGGCCTCCAAGAGCACTGCACACACAGGGCACACAAACATATATGCAGGCAAAACAGCCAGAAATATAAAATAATACACACACACACACACACACACACACACACACACACACACTAAAAAACCAAATACATCAATGCTAAACTGCTATAGAAAGGTACAGACATGGTAGTTTGGTGTGTTGGTGGGAGTTTCTGAGTTCTTTTACTTTGGCTTTCCTCTAGATAACACTTTAATCTCTACAGTAATAACTTATTGAAGAATGAAAATTTTGTCACACTATTTAATTTGCACACTACTAATCATTGAGATGTTTCTAGTGTTTTAAATTAACTGGCTATCAAGAACATAGATCTGTAATTTATATTCTCAGTACTATTAAATGAATAATATTATACTCAATTACTTGATTGACTTCATGGATTTACTTGATTAACATTAATGGTATGAATTTCAGGACGCTTTTAATAAGTCACAGACTAGAAAGAAAGAGATCAATGGAAGAATTTTTCACTCCTGAGAAACCATGGTTTATTAGAAAAATTTCTTACTCAGTAGATGGTTAGAAATGGATACAAGTGATACCCCCCCCCCCCCCCCCCAGGAGCCATAGACTATCAAAAATCCCAGTAGCAAGCATTAAAAAAAATTTCCAAGTTGTTGGTGAGGGGAGACGAATAGACTACCCAAATAATACAGGATATTGCTGTTACCCCTTTTGCCTCCTAGAGTCTGAAAGTAAGTCCCTATTGCTGAAGACACTACGCATGTCAGACACAAGACCTAGAGGATCTCAGATGGATCTGACCTGGGATCTCCTCCCTGAGGACTAGGTTTCAGTGTTGTGCAAGCTTCCAAGGAGGGAAACAATCAGTAGTACTACCCAGCTAATGCCTTTGAACCATAACATTGACCAGAATGGAAACAATAGCCTTAGGGTACATAGTGACACTCATATCTTGACAGTAACCAACAGCTCTCTAATTGAAATTAAGGTCTCCTAAGCAGGAGGGAGCTCATGCCAGATACTAGAAAGCTAGCTAACTGCCTGGGACTGGTGTAGTCATGGATCTTAAAGAACCGATTACCACCACTTTACTTATCCAGTGTAATTGTTAATTACGTTCTAAATTCTTATCCACATATACCTTGATAAGTGTAACTCTCATTCCTTGTTCTGGCTAGTTTAATGCCAACTTGACACAGGCAGAGACATTTGAAAGGAGGGAACCTCAATTGAGAAAATGCCTCCATAGGATTATGCTGCTGGCAAGCCTGTAGGGAATTTTATTTATTAGTGATTAATAGGGGAAGGCCCAGTTCATTCTGCCCCTGGGCTGGTGGCCCTAGGTGTTCTAAGAAAGCAGGCTGAGCAAGCCATAAGGGGCAAGCCAGTAAGCAGCACCCTTCCATGGTCTGCATGAATTTCTGCATCAGTTCCTGCCTCCAGATTCCTGTTTTGAGTTCCTGTTCTGACACCATTCAATGATGAATAAGAATGTGGAGGTATAAGCCAAATAAACTCTTTCCTCCCCATATTGCTTTTGGCCATGCTGCTTCATTACAGCAATAGAAACCCTAACTAAGACACCCCTTATCAAAGAAGCACCTCTTTGCAACACACAGAGACAATACCAAAAGCTACAACTGGTCAAAAGATAAACAGTTTCCACCCCAAGTTGAGATATCTACAACACAAGTCCTGCTCCTAATAGTCAGGGATGTCCTAGAAGAGGGTTAGAAAGATTTTAAGGATCAGTGAACCAGGAAATCTGCTGTGAGATTGTATCTCATAGAAAGGACAGAAAAGCTTTACTCATGATATCTCAATAATATGTCTATGTAAACAACATACACAGAAGATGACATGGGAATCTTTGTCATGTCAAAAAGGGGAATCTCAAGGGACCCTGTTGTGGAATATTATTTTAACTATGTAAAGGTGTGTTACATTTGGTTTTGTAGCAGAATATTATATTAACTGTATAAAGATGTGTTACATTATTTTTCTGCTGCCTTTGCTAATGATGTAAAGATATGATATATTTGTTTATGCTTCATTTGTTTAATTATGTAAAGATGTATTGCTGTTTCACCTTGCCTGCCTAAGTCATCTGATTGGTCAAATAAGAAGCTGAATGGCCAATAGCTAAGCAGGAGAGGGATAGATGGGGCTAGTGGGTAGAGAGAATAAATAGGAGGAGAATTGTAGTCTCAAGAGAAAGAGAGGAGAGAGGAATGAAGAGAATGAGAAGAAAGAGGGATATGCCTGGGTCCAGAAACCAGGTAGCTTCCAGACAGACAGACATAGAGACATCAGAAAAGTAAGATATACACAAAGAAAGGTAAAAACCCCTGAGGCAAAACATAGATAAAGAGAAGCAGATCAAAGTAAGAGGTAAGATAAGGCTGAGCATTCATAACTAATAAGAAGTCTTCCTGTCATGATTTGAGAACTGGTTGGTGGCCCAAAACAAAAGCCTAATACAAGACCCTACCCCTGACTTGGGGAGAGCTTAGGGGAGCGGGAGGTCCCAGCTGGATCAGAGCAGAGTGGGAGAACGGGGAGGAAGAAACCATGATGAATGAAGACCCCAGGGGAATAGGAAGAAGCAGAGTGCTAGAGAGGTCCCCAGAAATCCACAAAGATAGCTCCACAATAGACTACTGGTAATGGTCGAGAGAGTGCCTGACCTGACCTACTCTGGTGATCGGATGGCCGAACACCCTGGATGTCTTGATAGAACTCTCATCCAGTGTCTGATGGAAGCAGATGCAGAGATCCACGGAGCTCCGGGAGTTCAATCGGCAAGAGAAAGGAGGGATTGTATGAGTAAGAGATATTGAGACCATGACTGGACAAAGCACAGGGACAAATAGCCAAACTAGTGGAAACACATGAACTGTGAACTAATGGCTGAGGAGCTCCCATGGAACTGGACCTGGCCCCCTGGATAAGTGAGACAGTTGATTAGCTTGAACTGTTTGGGAAGCCCCCAGGCAGTGGAGCCAGGACCTGTCCTTGGTGCATGGGCTGGCTTTTTGGAGCCTGGGGCCTATGCTGGACACTTAGATCAGCCTTGGTGTAGGGAGGAGGAGACTGGACCTGCCTTGGCTGAGTCTACCAGGCTGGGCTGAATCCCCAGGGGAAACCTTACCTGGGAGGAGGTGGGAATGGGGGTGGATTTGTGGGGAGGGCTTGGGGGTGGGAGGAGGAAGGATGGAGGAATCCGTGGCTGATATGTGAAATTAAGTTAATTATAAAATAAAAATATTATTGATGACCCAGACAAACGCAACCCACTGGAGGACTGGGCCAGGTGAAGGCCTGATAAGGCAAAACACCTGTCCTAATGGGAGTTTAGAAACGGCAAAAACCTCCCTGGTTAGATTTTCAGTCTATACGCAAACCACACAGACCCCGAAAACAAACGGACAAGCCCCTACCTTCAGTAGCAGGGAAAGCTGCCACTGTAGTGTCGGAAACTGTTTCTGGGGTAGAGGGGATAAATTAAGACCAAACTGGGAACTGTCTGGGGAACAAGACTCTGAAGAAATAGAAGGGACAAATTCCTCCCCAGAAAATGCATGACCTGTGAAAGCTGCTAAGAGTTTGAGGCAGATTCGGGGCGGGGGAAAGAAAGCCCCTACCTCCAAAGGCAGCTAGCAGAAGAACAGAGCAGCCTGAGATATCTGAAGCTCTGCATCTGAGGGGAAAGGAACAAGCAAAATGAGAATAAAATCAGTGGAATGTAGCTAGAGTTTTCCTGCCTGGCCCACAATCAGGACAAATCTCTATCACCCGCCAGTCCCACAGCCACTCAGACCCGACCAAGTAAACACAGAGACTTATATTGCTTACAAACTGTATGGCCGTGGCAGGCTTCTTGCTAACTGTTCTGATATCTTAAATTAATCCATTTCTATAAATCTATACCTTGCCACATGGCTTGTGGCTTACCGGCATCTTCACATGCTGTTTGTCATGGTGGCGGCTGGCAGTGTCTCCTCTGCCTTCCACTTCCCAGAATTCTCTCCTCCTTGTCCCGCCTATACTTCTTCCTGCCTGACCACTGGCCAATCAGTGTTTTATTCATTGGTCAATAAGCAACATGTTTGACATACAGACCATCCCACAGCAGTGGGAGAAAATTTCTCTGAAAGAGCTATGGAAAGGCTGTTGTAAATGCTTTTGTTTTTCAC
Organism: Peromyscus melanophrys; assembly: GCA_902168415.1. Lineage (NCBI taxonomy): Eukaryota > Metazoa > Chordata > Mammalia > Rodentia > Cricetidae > Peromyscus > Peromyscus melanophrys. The sequence goes on from CABHPR010125068.1 coordinate 43,734, forward strand.
TGACTGGCTAAGACAAACACAAACCCCGAGGAAAGTTGCTATCAGAAATTGCCCACCTCAATGCGCACTAACAAAGCAGGTGCAGTTCTGATTTGGGGACTTCATCCCGAGAATGTTACAGTCCCTTAGCAACAAGTATCACAACTCTATAACGACAACACTCACTAAATCCCAGTATTGTATAGCAAAGCTGACTATAAGCTCTAAACTTTAGAAATGATGTATGTACTTCCTGTCTAGTTAAGAGAATCTTTCTAATAGAGATAGTGATAATAATTAAGAGTAAGAAGTAGAAAAAGATGAAAATAAGATATGTGAGTTTGTAAAAATTCTGTCTTGTAAGATCTGTGTTAAGAAATCTTTAGGTGTTTGCTAAGTTAAATATATGCTAATGGTAGCCCTATATAAGTTTGTAAAATAGATCCATAGAGTTCCTTTAAAAATATAAGCTTGCAAGAAGAATCTAAGGTAATCCTAAAACATGTAGTAATAAGCTTGTAAGAAGTAAAGATGCTAGTTGTAAATGTAAGTTTAAATAAGAAATAAGAAGATGGAATGAATATAAGAAGTATATAAGAAGTAATAAGAAATATATCTGCTAAAGTAGTTCTATAGTTTCCTTAAAGAGTATAAATAAGTAGATGTTAATATGTTATATGTGAGTTTGTAAAAATGTGTAAATGTTGCGTGTGAGTTTATGCTTAATGTATATGGTGAAAGAACCCGAGACACAGAAGGTTAGTGTCATAGTAGACTGCAAAGTAGGCAGTCTGAATGGTTTCAAAAGCTCCAGAAGCCAGAACCAGCACAAGGCACCCACAGCTGAGATCTGTGGAAAATCAATGCAACACAGAAAAACCTGAGCTAACGTCAAAAATAGTGCAGTTTAGAATACTACTGTACCTAGAAAGGTCTCTGTGAGAACAAAAGTTGCAGAGACACTTGCTTGAACTAAAATTATTAACTGCAAAAAGTTTTGGTTGTAAAACGTCTCTTCATATTTGGAAGTGAAAGCCTGATACCAGAATTTACTTTTTTGAAATTTTTGAACTTAATGAGAAAACTACAAAAAGATTTTGGTTATGGATTTCTCATATTTGGAAGGCTAGTACCAGAATTTATCATTTGAATTTTGAGACTTAAGAAATGAAATGCACAATAGAGATTTCATTGCAATGGGACAATTTCGAGTTTATAGTAATGACCTAGGAACTGTTTGCTGGAATTGGGTTAAAAATGGAACTGTTTAAATGAAGAAATTTATTGTTTCTACCTTGACTCAAGATGCAGTTTTGTGTATGCATATATGCTGGTGATTCATGAATTGTTCTGTGTTAAAAATGCAATTGTCTTGTGGAACTGTTTATGTAAAAATGGAATCATGTAAAAAAAATGTAGAAGTCGCCGGGCGTTGGTGGCGCACGCCTTTAATCCCAGCACTCGGGAGGCAGAGCCAGGCGGATCTCTGTGAGTTTGAGGCCAGCCTGGGCTACCAAGTGAGCGCCAAGAAAGGCGCAAAGCTACATAAAGAAACCCTGTCTCGAAAAACCAAAAAAAAAAAAGTAGAAGTCAATATAAATGTCATATGATAATGCCCAATGAAATAAAACAATAACTATGTTAAAAAAATAAAAATATTAAAAAAAAAGAAAGGGAGACTTTGTCTTTGCCAGAGATGAGCTCCTTAATTGGTTATCCAATTCTAATTGGTCACCCCTGAAACCAAATACATACAAATAATGCTAAATGGACTGAGAAAATTGTATATATATATATACATCTACACACACACACACACACAAATATATATAAAACAATGACAGAAAATGAGGCATAATTACGGAAGAAGTGGGGGCATGGGAAGGGCTGGAGAAAGGAAAGGGTGAATTATATAATTATATTTTAATTAAAAAATTTAGCATTTACATGCAAATGCTGAATTTATTAAACTTTCATGTAATTAGTTGAATGAAATATTCAGAGAACAGAATAGAAAAAATTGTTTATATGAGGAGGAGATATTCATATTACCTACTTATGGATGAGATAATCCCTCCCCAAAAGAACTGTACAAATGAACGCCTGAGCAAAGCATCAGAAGGCCATTTCTGTGTCCAACAAACTGGTCTGGATCCCTCAGTTCTAAAGCAATATTATCACTACTCAAAGATAACATGGTAGTCTCAGCAAAGCAGACATTGTAATTAAGTATTACAGAACAGTTCCTGTAATATAAGCATCTCATAAATTCTATATTATTTATACATGTAGTCTTTTTCTAGAAATTGTTCTTAGGAAAATGTCTTAAGATATTCTCTTCTGCAATAAACATTTATCTTACACACACACAGGCACACACACACACACACACACACACACACACACACACATATTAAGCTATTATCTGTTTTCTCTAAGAATATAATTATCTTTGCTGCCAATCAGTTCCCAAAGGAGAAGTGTGATCCATATGAAAATGAAAGGCTGTTTAAGACACTGGTGGTTATATAAAATAAATAACTTCATGCAGTGATGATTTTGCAAGAGGTAGCACAGAAAAAAAATGTCCACGGGCTGTGATGTAGTTATAAAAGAGAAATAGCCCAGATGACTTCAGTCCCAAAGGAAGATGGAAGAGAGTTTCAAAGGTTTCTAAGTATACAATGTATAAGCTATATTCTGGGTGAAAGTTGAGCTACTCAGCAACTTTTTTGTTGTTTTTTTTTTGGCATTATGCATACAAACTGTTAATCCCAAGCCAGAAAGGCAAACGAAAAACTCACAGAAGCTCAAACCCATCTTAAGTAATGAACCCATCACAGAAAATTGCTTATAATAATCATTTCTTAACTGCTGAACTTGCATGAATGTAGAATTGGCATTGATCACCCCGTAAACAGGGATCACTGACCAGGCAAATTTGAGGCCCACGTGACCTGTGACCAGTGTCTTGAGTTACATTTCATGAAGTGTTCACATAAATAATCCTTTAGTCACTTGCCGCCACTTAAAAATGTTTGTATTTCTGAAAAGTTTCTTACTGCAAATGCTAAATTCCAATTTTCATAAAACTATTAAGTAATTTACATGGATATATAAAGCACACTTGTGAAAAGGGAAGATGTCTTTTAAAAGTTCGCATGTTCCTATTAGGAATATTACTTGAAAACAATTTCTTATAAATGAGATTGCACTGTTTGCTCTAAACATTTCTTTCAATTGTAAAGCATTTTATTTCTGTTCCAAAATGTTTTAATATGGATTGATGTTGTTTATAAATATATGCATTTTCTCCCATATTAGGTAATCCTCCTGGGATTTGCTTATCTCATGAAATGTTTTCTAAACCCAAAAATCAATCTTCATTAAAATAATAAATTCACCTTGTAATGGCTTTGTTTTCTAAAATTTCTACTTTATGAATGTTTGGGATGCAACTCAGTGCTGATCTTCAGTGACTATACTCCTCTACTGCAACTGAAAGCTGCAGATAAACTGATATTTGTATTTCCTATTTGCTCTCAGGCTTATTATTTTATTCAGGTTCACAACACATTTGTGAAGCATGTGTCAAGAGACTTTAACAAGGTGGAAACAAAAGCTTATTGAGAGCAAGCTAGCCATGATGCCAGACTTGGTTTGCACTTATGTATGTATGTATGTATGTATGTATGTATGTATGTATGTATGCATGTATGTATATATTTATTTATTTACTTCCTTACTTATTTACTCAATGGTTTTTTTTTTTTGAGACAATGTCTTATGTAGCACAAACTGGCTTTGAACTCCTTCATCCTTCCTCCACTTCCAAATCCTAGTATTACAGGCTTGTGCTACCACACTGGAACAGTTTTTACTTTAATTATATAGATCATGTATGTCCCTTTTATTAAGGCACATACTTCTTTTTCTCTACTATGGAATGCTTCACAGATTTGCATGTCATCCTTGCACAGTGCATTCCTTTTCTGAGTAAGAAATCTCATGTAGCACTGTGTGAGGGAGTGAAGACAGAGAACTTGGAATTTTAAAAGGCAGGACTTTTGGCCTTGTGTGCAGCATTCCTGTTGGGAAGAGACATGATAGGGAAGTGGGCAATCTGCTGAGTGGGGTGCAGGCTGTTTGTAAATGGAGTTATTTCTGTCTGGAGCATCGCAGGCCTCTATAGCAGGACTCCAGGCTATTTGGCAGCAGAAATTTATTTAATGACACATAATAATTCTTAATTATAACTTTGGAGAGGTCAACTGGTAATGTATGGAATCTTTTCTCTCCTTTATGACAAGGTCCACAAATAACTACTTCTGTGTATAAAACCCATTTTTCTTTACAATGAAAAAGTGTCTCTATGTTTATGGGACCCTTGTGGCCACAGCAGTCTCTTTTTAAATGATATGCTGTGACATTAATGGCCTAAAAATGTGAGCTTTGCAGTACCCCTGATAAAAAAAATGCCACAGGTAGGCAGTTGCTCCTAGACACTGAAAAATTTGGGTAATATAAAACTTGAAAGCAATTCTATCTTGCTGACTAATCCTGACCATCTTTCAAACCGTAAAACCTCAAAAATAATGTAACTGCATCCATCATACTTCATGGTAGCTCCACTTAGAAGGAACTAAAATATTATTTTTCTATACTCATTCAACAAACATCTGACCGGGGACTATTTTCATTTCTTAAGTATCTAATATTGATCTTTTATATAGTTATAACTATTATTGTTATATTGTTGTGTTATATTGTTATAACTATTTAACTATATTTTCACTTTCTTTTGTTTAGTTTTACATTTAAAAATTGAACACCCTGAGCCCAACAGTGATCTTTTTAGTACTGAGTGATACAAAAGAGGCATGAATAAGTGCACATTTTATTTTACTTAAAATGATATTCAATAGCATCAATAACTACACCAACAGCAAAGAGTATGTAATAGTGTGTGTACATGTATATGTGTTGGTACATGTGATCATGTATACACACATGGTGCCCAGAAAAAGACACTGTGGCTTTCCACCTTTGAGACAGAGTCTTTTACTTGACTTGGAAGTCATTATTTTTTGTTAGGCTGGCAGTGTATAAATATCAATGATCTGCCTGACTCTGTGGCATCAACCCCTTCCAATAATTTGGTTCCAGACATCTGAAGCCACATTCAGCTTTTTTAAGTGATTGCTAACATTTCTAACCCAGGTTCTCATGCTTTCATAACAAGAGAAATCTCTTTGCCCCTAAAATTCCATCATATATTAGATTTTCTTAATCTATTCATTTGTTTTTGGACATGCAGGAGGATTCCATTACTTAGATATTTATGAATAGTGATGTGATAAATATGGATGTGCTAGGGTCTCTGTGACATGTTTATTTAGAGGGATATATGCCCAAGAATGGTATAGCTGGGTTTTATAGTGTCTATTTTCATATTTCAGAGCATCTATATTGATACACATAGTGGTTGGACTAATTTAAATTCCCGTTAGCAGTATTAAAAGTCTTCTCTACCCATATTCTCACCAGCTTTGACAGTTGTTTCTTTAAAAATACTAATTTTCAGTGTGTGTGTGTGTGTGTGTGTGTGTGTGTGTGTGAGAGAGAGAGAGAGAGAGAGAGAGAGAGAGAGAGAGAGAGAGAGAGAGAGAGAGAGAGAGAGAGAGAGAGAGAGTAAGAGTACTGAGTGTATGCAAGTGTCTGCTGAGGCCAGAGAGGACATCAGATTCTTTGGAAATGGAGTTACAGACCATTGAAAGCCTCTTACAGTGGATGCTGGGAATGGAACATAGGTCCTCTACAAGAACCATCAGGACTTTTAACATCCAAGCTACCTCTCTAGCCCCTTATTATTATCTTTTATTGGTATCCGCTCTGAGTGTGATGAGATGGGACTCAATCAAGTTTTGATTTGTAAATCCAAGGTGTATAGTGCCTATTCATTAACAGATTAATATAGTTTTATTTTTAACTGTTTGGTCTTTCACTTTCTATAATAAGTTATCAATGGCTTATGGACTGTGTAAGCATCACACACTATGAATTCGTCTCTATAATTACTTTTGTTGTGAGTTTAATAACTTCAATGTTTCCTACAAAATCACTAGCAAAGTTTCTTTCAGTATGGGGTATTTTCTTTCCTATTGAATAACTATATCTTAGGAATAGGATCTTTCTACTTTTTCCCAGGTTTCATGTCTAAATGAAGCCCTTGTTGGATACATATTCTGGACAAAACTGAGTTCTTTTTTCTTTTGGATGGTAAAAACCTCCTCCTACTTATTGGTCTGTAAGGTTTTTGTGTAGAATTTGATATCAGGTGAATTGGTTAAGACTTATGTGTTGTTTTCTTTTCTTTTATGGACTTGAAAATTTCTTTATTAGTCATCTTTTGGAGTCTGATGTAATTAATATGTCAGTTAGGTGAATGAAATCTGAAGAGGACTTTAGGCTTTCCTAAACTTGGATATTTGCATCGTTGTCTAGGCCTGTCTGTTATTATCCATCTAACTGAGATTTCTATCTTTTTTGGCTTTACCAACTCATCTTCAACATTATTAACCTGAGTACTTATTCTGTTAGCAGTGTTCAAACCTTCACATAAGTTTACTGTTTTTGTTCTGTTGTCCTCTTTGATTTTACTAATTCTTTGTTTTATTTTATAATTTAATTTAATTTTACATATCAGCCATGGATTCCCTTGTCCTCCCCCCTCCCGCCCCCCCCCACCTTCCCCCCAAACCACCCCCCATTCCCATCTCCTCCAGGGCAAAGACTCCCCTTAGGATTGAGTTCAACCTGGTAGATTCAGTCCAGGCAGGTCCAGTCCCCTCCTCCCAGGCTGAGCCAAGTGTCCCTGCATAAGCCCCAGGTTCCAAACAGCCAGCTCATGCACTGAGGACAGGTCCTGGTCCCTAATTCTTATAATTCATTTAGCTTGCTATTGGTTCCTTCCATTGCGTTTTTCATTTTGCTTAGTGTCTTTGTCAGCTAAGG